>PVKN010022711.1:0-14794 GCA_004027915.1 Capromys pilorides | reverse complement strand
GAGTATGACCTGGGCCTGCCTAGGATATGATTGGCTCCTCCCTAGAGTGGGATCAAGGGCCCATCCTGGGGTGTGATTGGTTCCACCCTAGGGCACAAAGGGCCCACGTCAGAGTGACTGAGCACAAAGAGACTTTTTAAAGGGCTGTTACTCTCTGCTCCGGTGAGTTGGTTGAGTTGGTTGTTCTGCCACCATTGACTGGATGCCCTCTGCCCTGTTCCACTCAGCCTTGGGCCAGCCGAATATGGACTGAAACCTTCAGCAACTTTGAGCTAAATAAACCTTTCCTTCCTTCATTTTGAGTGTCGGGTATTTGTCCCAGCAACGAGTAAAAGTAACTAAGACACATTGTTTGTTGCATCCTTACTCCCAGCCACTTTCCCATCTCCACTGAGCAGAGTCCCTTTCCTTGTACCTAACAAAAACACCCAAAGGTGTCTGCATTTCTCTCTAGGAGGGCACTCTCATAATTCTACGGGCAATCTGGCATTTATGAAAACTCACACTGTACTTATTCTCTGATACCAGTTCCAGTTTAGGAACTCATTCTGAGGAAAAACTCACACCCATGCGCAAAGATCCACACACACAGACGCTCCCTGCAGCCTTGTTGCCCATGGCAACGCAGTCACACAGGGGAAGACCTGGGACAAGGAGTCAAAAGCCCAAGCAGCCCAAGTGGGCGCGCAAGGAGGGTGAGACGCTGCTGGACAGCGTGGCTGCTGTGTGTGCCCACCACACAGGAGGCCGCGGGGCCACTTGGCCCCATGTCAACCAGCAAGAAGTGGCTGTATTTCTCTATTCTGAAACGTACATGAGGCCCTCAGTGTCAGAAACGACCCAAGCCACCTCTGTCTTCCCCTCTGAGAGGTCAGGAGAGAGGGGGAGGCCAGTAAGGAAGGCAGCACGGGGGCACATGCACCTGCAACCCCAGCACTTGGGAGGCTGAGGCAGGAGGAGCACTGCAAGTTCAAGATCAGCCTGGGTCAGGGCCTGGGAGACAGCAGGGGCACAAGTGCCTGCCTGGCAAGTGCAAGGTCCTGAGTTCGATTCCTGGTTCCACAAAAAAGAAAAAAAAAATCAGCCTGGGCTACAAGGTGAGCCCAAGGCCAGGCTGAGCTACAGAGTGAGATCCTATCTCAGAAAGACAAGAAAGACACAATGGAGTAGGAGGGGACAGCATAGGCAAGGCTTGCTGTGCATGTCTGTGAGACAGGAAGTAGGTGAAGCAGTGGGAGACAGAACAGAGCTGGACAAGCCCAAAATGCAGCAGAGTGTGTGTGTGTGTGTGTGCGCGTGCGCGCGTGTGCGCGTGCCTGCGTGCATGCATCTACGTGTGTGCACATAACTGCTACGGTGGTGGTGGGAGCATCTGAGATTGGAAATACCAAGTCTGATGAGTGTAGTGGCCTGCCAGGCAGGGCCAGAAGGATGAGCTGAATGTGTGCTGACAAAACGGCGAGCTTGGCTGGGGAGATAGCTCCCTAGAATAAGCGCTTGCCTGGCAAACCTAAGGACCAGAGTTCCATCCCCAGTTCCACAAAAAAACAAACAAGCAAACAAGCAAACAAACAAACGGTGAGCTCGTGCCACCAACTCCAGCCAACAGACCACTCGGGCAAGGCCTCGGCATCTGGGCTATGTTTTTAAAACACCTGAAATTCTTTGTCACTCACTGTTTTTTCTTTTCGTGGTACCGGGGATCAAGCTCAGTACCCTGTGCTTGGCAGGCAGGCACTGAAACCGCTGAGCTATCTTCCCAGCCCCTTCATTCATTCTTCCCCATTTCAAGTCTCCCAGACTTTATAACCACTGTGGCAAACTGAATGCAACTCATATGCCAGCACGTGATTGTTTTTTTTTTTGTCTCTTTCAGACAGGGTCTCGCTATGCAGTTCAGGCTGGCCTTGAGCTCACTTTTGTAGCCCAGGCTGGTCTCCAACTCACACTGATCCTCCTGCCTCAGCCTCCCAAGTGCTGGATTATAGGCGTACACCACCACGCCCGGCACCGGCACATGATTTCTGAGGCTAGGTTCAAAAGGAAGATGCAACTCTGCCAATTTCTCTTAGGATGCTTACCTATCTTCCTTCCTTCCTTCCTTCCTTCCTTCCTTCCTTCCTTCCTTCCTTCCTTCCCTCCTTCCTTCCTTCCTTCCTTCCTGTTCCTGAGGATTGAACTCAGTACCTGGTGCTTGGCAGGCAGGCACTTATGCCACTGAGCTGTCTCCCTAGCCCTGCGTTACATTTTTTCAAACAGGGCCACAGTTGTAGTCTAAGTTGGCCTAGAATTCCCTTTATAGCCCAGGTTGGCCTTAAACTTCTGATCCTCCTGCCTCAGCCCTGAGAGCTGGTATGACAGCCATGAACTGCAACACTTAGAAGAGGATCCTTGGTTTTGAAACCTGACAACAATGCTGAGGAAGCTCAGAACACAGGACAGAGGTTACAGCGAAACTCAAATGCTGGACAGGGAAACACCACTGTGAAGACCCCAACTCAGCCACTACAACCTCAGTAACCCCACATGAGAGCTTCCTGGCTGAGGTGAGGGACCCTGAGGCAGGACAGTAAGGAATGCCAGCTGCACCGAGTCACAAGGTTTGGGACAGTCAGGTGGTGACGCATATTCCTTGCCAAAAACAAGTTCTAAAAACACTAAAAGGAAGGGCTGGAGAGATAGCTCAGTAGAATTAAGTGCTTGCCTGGCAAGCACAGGGTCCTGAGTTCAATCCCCAATACTGTAATAAAATAAAAAATTAAAAAAATAAAAATAAAAAATAAAAGCACTAAAAGGAAAATGGAGAGTTCTGTAAGGAAGGAAGAAGACAGAAGACGGGGAGAGAGAAGCAGGGAAGGGTGCAGGGGCTGTGCAGACGGGAGCGTGTCCTCTAGTGTAGGAACTTTTTTTTTTTGAATGTTACTCCAGGAATCGTAGTACGCAGAAAGTCTCCAAGCATAATTACACTGGTCTGATTATTCTACTTGAATCCCTGCTGTAACCACTGATAAATATTCATCTTTATTTTTTGTGAGGTTTTTTGGGTATAAGATCTTGCTGTGTAGTTCAGACTTAAATTCACTATGGAGCCCAGGCTGGCCTTGAATTTATGGCAATCTTCCTGCCTCAGCCTCCCAAGTGCTAGGATTACAGGTGTGGAACACATTGCCTGCTGGAAATAACCATTTCTCTCTCTCTCTCTCTCTTTGTATTTAGTACAGGGTCTATAGGGTCTCATTACATAGTTCAGACTTATAGTGATCCTCCTGTTTACAGCTTCCCAAGTGCTGGGATTACAGGTGTGCACCACCACACCAGGCCTAGTCTCAAATTGTCTTAGCACACCCCAGGGGTGCACTCAGCAGGCCCGGGGATCGAACTCCCAGCCCCTGGGTCTACCTAAGCAAGCACTTTAATCTGCTGAGCTATTCGGCTGACCCTTATTTTTCTTTTTTAATAGTAATCTTAAATATGTGTGGAATCTCTTCCTTGTACAAGGAGATCAAGGGAAACAAATAGAAAATGATGAACCTCAAGAAACAACATTTCTAAGGATACAAGTGAATCTCAAAAAAGAACTCTAGAATGACATGAAATGTGACAGCAACACGCTGGAAAAAGAGCAAGTGGCTAATAAGAGAAAGCTCCCAACAGGGAGGCTGCAGCAGGAGAGGCCCTGAGCCCAGACGCTTCAGGCTCACCTGGCCAATATAGTGAGATTCCGCCTCAAGAAGAAACAGATGGCCGAGGAGATAGCTTGGTGGTCTACAGCACGTGCCTGGCAAGCGCAAGGACACAGGTTCAATCCCTGGTACCACATGCTATGCCGGCCCTGCCACGTCAGGAGTGCCAGAAACCGGGCGTGGTGGTACACAGCTGTAATTCCAGCATTGTTGAGGGGGCTGACACAGGAGGACCACTATGAGGCCAAGCTGTGTATCTAGAGCCTGTACCAAATAAATAAATCTTTTTTTTTTTTTTTATTGGTGAGACTAGGGCTCAAACTCATGACCTTGCACTTGCCAGGCAGGCACTTGTGCCACGAAGCTACTACCCAGCCCCTTTAGGCTTGCTCTGGACTCACGGTTACCCTCCTGCTTCAGCCTCCTCTCCTAGGGGCTGGGATTACAGGTGTGCCAGCACTCCTGGCTGAAGTCTCATCTCTATGCTATAACCTTGTCTGATAATTCTAGGTCATCTTGAAATTTTGAAGAAGTAAAAAGAACCCAGGAAAGCCTAAACAGAGTTACATGTAAAACAGAAAAGCTAAAACCTGAGACAATATTTGACTCCAGAGTGCTCGCTGCAGGCCTCTGTTTTTTCCTAGCAGTATCCTGGACTGAAGAGAGAGTGTTCCCTGGGAGCTAAGTGTCTAGCCCTTTTTAAAACTTTTATTTTGAGAAAGGGTCTCAGTAAGTCACCAAATTGCTCAGGATGGGTTCAAACTCTTGATCATTCTGCCTTCGCTTCCTAGTGTTGGGATTACAATCGGGGTCACCCTATGTGGTTTGACCTCTGTGCCATGCTACTGCCCCCAGTGAGTCCTGGGGGTGGGGCACCATGGTCAGCACAACAGGCATTCCTGCACCCTGGAGAGCCACAATAAAATGGGGTTCCCTCCAAGGAGGCCTGCCATATGTCAGAGGGTCACTTACCGTTCCACGCATTCTGTGTACCAGCTCGTACATCCGGATGCAGACTTCCACACTGTTCCCACATGAGGATTTCGGCGCCTTAGATTCTGTATGCTGGGACTCCTGTTTGTCCTTGAGACAGGAGAGAGGAGAAGAATTAGGATTTTAACATGATAAAATCAGTGCCATTGGGCTGGCGAGATGGTTCAGTGGTCTAAAGAGCCTGCTTAGGAAAGCTTAGGCAACCATGGGGACCACAGTTCAATCCCCGGCACCACAGGCTGCACCAGCCCCACCCACAGGGCAGGCTGAGCCGGCCATAATAAATAAATAAATAAATAAAATTTTAAAAAATAAAATAATTTAAAAAATAAAAATAAAAATAAAGGGCTGGTGAGATGGTTCAGTGGTCTAAAGCGCCTGCTTAGGAAAGCTTAGGCAACTGCAGGGACCACGGTTCGATCCCCCATACCATATGCCAACCCCACCCCTAGGGCAGGCTGAGTCTGCCATAAAAAAACAAAACAAAAAAACTCTTTGGGGCCGCCGAAATGGTTCAGTGGTCTAAAGCGCCTGCTTAGGAGGGCTCAGGCAACTGCGGGGACTGCAGTTCGATCCCTGGCACCACATGCTGCGCCAGCGCCACCACCAGGGCAGACTGAGCCAGCCACAAAATGAATAAATAAAGAAACAAACACAACAAGCAAATAAATAAATAAATAAATAAAATTTTTAAAAAAAAAAATGGTTTAAAAAAATAAATAAATAAAATCAGTGCCATGTCTTTTTTTAGGGGAGGTTTATTATCTTCATTTTTGGTGCCAAGGACCAGGGCTTCCAGCTTGCTAGGCAAGCATTCTACTGCTGAGCCAAATCCTCAGCCCCAGTGCCATGGCTTTTAAACAAAGATCAGATCCAACCTGAAAACAATGCCAAAGGCAGCTTAGGGCAGAAGCAGTGCACCTTCCATGACACTGACCTTGTTCAAACTGTTTTCTTGCAGCCGGGGAAATAGCTCCATGGCACAAGTGCTTGCCTGGCAAATGAAAGGTCATGAGTTTGAACCCCAATCCCGCCAAAAAAAATTAACAAACTGCTTTCTTTAACAAACCAAGCTCTGCTGCTTTGGGTGGCTTTCTGCTGTTTTAGATCTGTCCCACTTGTTTGTTGTTTTATTGTGCCCAACAAATGTCCTTTTCTAGCCAGGCGTGGTGTTATAATCCCAGCACTTGGGAGGCTGAGGCAGGAGGATCAGTAGGAGTTTGAGACCAGCCTGGGCTACAAAAGTGAGCTCAAGGCCAGCCTGAACTGCAATAGCAAGACCCTGTTTCAAAAAAACCAAAAAAAAAAAAAGAAAAAAAAAAAAAGTCTTTTTCTCTTCTGGTGAGTGTCCACCTGGCCATGCACCCTCCCCCCAACTTCTTTCCTGGCCTGAGATGTACCCATCCGACCAGCCTAATCCTGAAGTGTTCTCCCCTGTGGCCCCAACATCCACCTGAGGGATGATGCCTGGGCCCCACGCAGGCCAGGGCCATCCGTGAGCCTGGCACTGTCTTTCTCAGGGGATGCTAGCGTAAGACACAAGTCGACTCTCATGAGCCAACCTGCCACACAGTGCCTGTCTGCGACACAAGACCAAGAAAGCCGTGGAAGAACGCAGGGATGGACAGCAACACATGGCATTTGCACCACTGGATTGAGTCAAAAATAATGCCAGGGAGCAACGAGAACCCTGACTTTCTACATCGGAGCGACTCCCAACTACTCACTTCTGTTTAATTCCTAATGATAAAATAACGCAGTATATAAAATCACTCAAGAAGTTATATAAATTCACATAATTCTGGAGCTTGACACCAGAGAGGACTAGCAGCGAAGTCTAGTACCAGACTTATAGAAGCAGAACCAGGCCCCTGGGGGAAGCGGCAGGATCAGCAGTACAGCTGCTGGCTCCCAGAAGCTCACTACACTGCACGTTGACTCTATGCACACACACTTATTTAACTGATACAGAGTCTCACTATGCAGCTTGGGCTCCTAGTGATCCTCCTGTCTCAGCCTCCCCAGCACTGGGGTTATAGGTGTGCTATAATACCACCACGCCACTTCGGGCTAGCACAGTATGGGGTACTGGGGATTGAACCCTGGTCCTTGCACTTGCTAAGCAGGTACTTGGACTGCTGAGCTATCTCCCCAACCCTCTAAACATATCTTTAAATAACTGTAAGTCTTGGGCTGGGAGATACCTCAGAGGGAAGCAGGCGTAAGCACCTACCTGGCAAGGTCCAGAGTTCGATTCCCACCCAGCCCCGCATGCCTTGCCAGCCTCAGAACCCTGGGTGCTCCAATCGTCGCACAAACCCAGGGCGCTATACAGGCCCCAGAAACCTGGCATGTAACTGGGCGTGGTGGCACATGTCTGCAATCCCAGAACTCAGGAAGTTGAGACAGGAGGATTGCTGCCACTTTGAGACCAGCCTGGGGGCTACAAAAGTGAGCACAAGGCTGGCAGAACTGCATAGCAAGACGTCTCAAAAATCAATCAATCAATCAATCAATCAATCAAGTCACAGCAAGTTGCAAGAATACGTACATAGGTCCTGTGTATGTTCTTCCAGTCTCCCGCAATCATGCCATCTTTCATGAATAAACAGTAATATCAAATCCAGGGCTCTCCTTCCTCCGTGCTGCTCACAGAGGTGGCAGCCATCTCCAACTTGGCATCTTGGCAGCCCTCAGACCCCTCAAGAAGCCCAAGATCATCAAACAGAGGACCAAGAAGTTCATCTGGGCCGGCGAGATGGTTCAGTGGTCTAAAGCGCCTGCTTAGGAGGGCTCAGGCAACTGCGGGGACTGCAGTTCGATCCCCGGCACCACATGCTGCGCCAGCGCCACCACCAGGGCAGGCTGAGCCAGCCAAAAGATGAATAAATAAAGAAACAAACACAACAAGCAAACAAATAAATAAATAAATTTAAAAAAAAAAAAAAAAAAAAAAGAAGTTCATCTGGCACCAGTGGGATCCATATGTCAAAATTAAGTGCAACTGGAGGAAACCCAGAGGCATGGACAATGGGCTGGACAACATTCAAGGGCCAGATCTTAATGCCCCACATGGGTAAGGGAAGCAACAAAAAAGACGAAGCACAGGAGCCGGGGGACAGCTTAGTAGAATAAATGCCTGCCTGGCAAGCACAAGGGCCTGAGTTCAATCTCCAGTTCCACAAAAAACAAAGAAAGAAAGAAAGACAGACAGACAGACAGACAGACAGACAGACAGGCCAAGCACATGCTGCCCAGTGACTTCCAGAAGTTCCTGAGTTCTTGGTGCACAACACGCAGGAGCTAGAGGTGCTGATGATGTACAACAATCCTTACTGCAGAGACTGCTTGCAATGCTTCCCCTAAGGTCCGCAAGACCACCAGGAAAGGGGTGGCTCAGCTAGCCATCCGGGTCACCAACCCAGTGCCAGGCTGTGCAGCAAAGAAATGAGTAGACAAGACAGCCTACGTGCATGCGCATGCTTATTTGTGCTTCAAAAAAACCACAAAAACTAAACACAAAAAATCAAGATGAGCTGAGCAAGGAGGCTGACACCTGTAATCCTAACATGTGGGAGGGTGAGCAAGCAGGGTTGCCACGAATTTGAGGCCAGCCTGGGTTATAAAGGAAGTTCAAGGCCAGGATGAATTATACAGAAACACAGTAAAAAAAAAAAAAAAAGCCCAAACTTGGGGCTGGGGAGATAGCTCCGGGGCACAAGTGCCTGCCTGGTGAGTGCAAGGTCATAAGTTTGAACACTGGTTCCACAAAAAAAAAAAAAAAAAAAAAAAAAAAAGAAAGAAAGAAAAAAGGCCCAAATAAAAAATTTTGAAACAAACTGGTATTGGTCTAATCCAGAGGGCTTATTCCGATTTCAAAAGGCTTGGTGGTTATGTACAGTTTTGTGCAATTTAATAACATGTAGAGTTGGGCAGACATAAGACATAAGCACACATAACACACATAAACCTTGCTGCGTGGTGGCACACCTATAATCCCAGCTACTTGAGGCTCAGGCGGGAATGTCACCAGCCTGGGCAACATATTAAGACCTTGTTTCAAGCCAATGAGATAGTTCAGCAAACTAAGTGCCTGCTTAGGCAAGTTCAAGGACCGTGGCTTGAACCCTGGCACCATATGCCACAAGGTGCCAGCCCTGCCCCCAGGTACCCTGAGTCAGCCACTGAGACCCAGCATGGTGGCACATATGCCATAATCCCAGGGCTGGGGAGCCTGAAAACGGGAGCTAAGTAGCAAGACCCTGCCCTGGAGTACGGGTGCGGTGGTACGTGCCTGTAATCCCAGCACTTGGGATGCAGGAAATAGGAAGATCACTGAGTCCAAGCTGTGTAGTGAGACCCTGTACAAAAAAAAAAAAAAAAAAAAAAGACCCTGCCCTGTACCAAATAAACAAATTTCAAAAAAAAGATTACTATTATTATTATTAAGATAAAATATGGGGTCCAGGGAGATACCTCAGTAGAATAAATGCCTGCCTGGCAAGTGCAGGGTCCTGAGTTCAATCCCCAGTACTGAAAAAAAAAAAAAAGGTCAGCCAGATAGCTCAGTGGATTAAACCTTGCTGCGCTGTTGTACACACCTACAATCCCAGCTCTCGAGGCTAAGGCAAGAATGTCACCAGTTTAGTGACATTAAAATGTCTGCTTAGGAGGCTGGGGAGGTAGCTCAGTAGAATAAGTGCCTGCCTGGCAAGTGCAAGCGCCTGAGCTCAATCCCCAGTTCTGAAGATAAATAAATAAATAAATAAATAAATAAATAAATAAATAAATAAAACAAAACAAAATGCCTGCTTAGACTATGCCTGTTTTCCAGTCAAAGTACCGCCCCCACCCTGGGGCATGCTTAGACTGCAAGCAGCCTGAGTGTGGGGGCGCACGCCTTCACTACAAGTTCAAACTGCATAGTGAGAACCCGTAGCCAGCTGACCACACAGACTGAGTCCCCAACACCAGGAGCCAAATTAAACCCTTCCGCTTCCAAACTCTGGGTCAGGGACCGTGTCTCAGTGATGAGAAAGCTGAGACACAGCCCTTGCACGCTGACTGCCGCCTCAGCTGGTGATTCACCCCTTTCTATTGGTGATAATAACTTTACGGTAGTGGGTGATCCAAAACAGTGTGCTTAGCTATTCACCTCGTAGTTTTTGGATACTACAACCAAAGCTGCTATGAACACTTATTTACAACTTGTTACTGGAATGGAACTTTTGATTTTTCTGATGCAAATACCCAGGAATGCAACTGCTGGGAGATACAGGTTTTATTTATTTTTTTAATCTTTTACTTATTTATTTGGTACAGGGTCTCTACACAGCTCAGATTCCTAGTGATCCTCCTGTCTCAACCTCTGCAGCGCTGGAATTACAAGCACGGGCCACCACACCTGCTTTCGATGGCTCACACAGCATGCTCAGTCTCCAGGGATCGAACCCCCATCCTTGCACTTGCCAGGCAGGCACGTAAGACCACTCAGCTATCTCCTGGGCCCCATGACATATAGCTAAGCATGTGCTAAATTTAATAAAAAACTACAAAACTATTTTATGCTTTTTTTTTTGGGGGGGGGTGGTGGTATATATTTCAAGTTTTGGGGTTTTTTTGGTAATATATTTGGCTGTTGCAAGGTCTCAGTACACAGCTCAGACTTGCTGTGAGCCTCCTGCCTCAGCCTCCCCGGTTCTGGCATCACACGCGTGCACTACCATGAGGTTTTCCAGAGTATAGAGCCGTCCTGTGTTTCACGCCAAAATGCAAGCGAGATCCCAATTCCCCTTCTTCACCAGCATTTGGTGCTGGCATTGGCTTTCACTTCAGCTCTTCCGACAGGCGCGTACCGCAGCACTGTGCCTCTCATTTTCATTTTCTCACAGCTAATGCCAGGCACCTTTCACACCCTGACCTATCCTCTTATGCTGTTTTGTTGTTGTTGTTGTTATGCAGAACCGGGACTCGAACTCACAACCTTGCACTTGCCATGCAGGCACTTGTGCCATGGAGCTATCTCCCCGGCCCCCCTTATGCTGTTTTAGATGAAATGTTCAGTCACATCATGTGCTCCTTTTCTAAAAAAAAAAAAAATTTTAAAGTTTATTTTATTTTCTTAAACCACATTTATTTGTTTGTGTTATGGCCGGCTCAGCCTTCCCTGGGGGTTGGGGGGTGACGCAGCATGTGGTGCCTGGGATCGAGCCGTGGTCCCTGTGGTGGCCTAAACTTACCGATGCACGCGCTTTAGACCTTTAGACCACTGAGCCATCTCACCAGCCCGTTTTCTAAAAATTTTGAGAACTTTTTATATAAGATATTCTACATATAGATACAAAATGTGAAGTGTTTTCTCCCAGTTTGTACTTATTTATATGCTCTTCAAAAGGTCTTTCATGGGGCCAGCGAGATGGCTCAGTGGTCTAAAGTGCCTGCTTAGGCAAGCTTAGGCAGCTATAGGGACTGCAGTTCGATCCCCGGCACTACATGCTGTGCCAGCCCCACCCCCAGGGCAGGCTGAGCCCGCCAGAACACAAATAAATAAATAAATGAGGTTTAATAAAAAATAAACTTTTTTTTTTTAAAAAAAGGGTCTTTCACAGGATAAAAACTGTGATCTACCTACCTACCTATCTACTTTTTTTGAGACAGGATCTCCCTATGCAGTTCAGGATGGCCTTGAGCTCACTTTGTAGCCCAGGCTGGTCTCAAATTCACAGTGATCCTTCTGCCTCAGCCTCCCCAGTGCTGGAGTACAGGCATGTACCACCATGCCCAGCAAAAACTAATTTTTTTTTTTTAAATTTTTATTTATTTATTTGTTTGCTTGTTGTGTTTGTTTGTTTCCCTATTTTATTTATTTTGTGGCTGGCTCAGCCTGCCCTGGTGGTGGGGGCTGGAGCAGCATGTGGTGCCGGGGATCGAACTGCAGTCCCTGCAGTTGCCTGAGCTTTCCTAAGCAGGCGCCTTAGACCACTGAACCATCTCGCCGGCCCCAAAAAACTAATTTTAATGAGGTGAAATTTATCAATTTTTCCTTTTCCAAGTTATGCTTTATGTTATTTATTTGTTTGTTTATTTATTTGTATTATGGCCAGCTCAGCCTGCCCTGGGGATGGGGCTGGCACAGCATATGGTGAGTGAACCGTGGTCCCAGTGGTTGCCTAAGCTTGCCCAAGCAGGCTCTTTATTTAAGCCACTGAGCTATCTCACCATCCCATGCTTTAATTTCTAGTAGGCTTACAGTTTAATTTCTAGTAAGCTTACAGTTTTAAGTCACTGATCATCTTATAATTTTTACATAATACATGATATGCAGGCTCGATATCTTAGTGCACACCTGTAATCCCAGCACTCAGGAGGCTGAAGCAGAATGATGACTACAAATCAGAGTCCAGCCTGGACTACATGGTGTGTTTTAAGGCCAGCCTGAACTATAGACCAAGACCCTCCCTCAAAAAATCAAACCACACTAAATGAAATATGAGCTTATATACTTATTTATTTTTGTTACTGGGAATCACACTCGAACTCGGGACCTTGGGAGGCTTGAGGGGTTAGTTCAGTTGTTTAAAGCACCTGCTTGGGCAAACTCAGTCAGGCACAGGGGACTGTGGTTCGATTTCCAGCTCCACATCCACACCCTACACGCCCTTAAGGCAGCCTAAGCCAGTCAAAAAAAATAAAAAAAAGAAAGAAAAAAGAATCCAGGACCTTGGGCTTTCAAGGCAGGTGCTATGTTGCTGAGCTATACCTCCAGCCTGCTATGAGCTTTATTTCCACATGTTTTTTTGGCCTGTGAGGTTTGCTTGCTATAAAAATTGCCCAGGATAGTCTCAATCTTGCAATCTTGTCTCTGCCACCTGAGTAGCTGGGATTACAGGTTAAACAACTAAAATCAATATGGTAAATTTAAGAGCAAATATAAATTTTCCTCTAAGCCTTTCAGGAGCCAACAGTTACACAGATACAATATTCCTAAGAAAAAATAATCCAGTTGCTCGTGAAACTGATACCTGTTCTTGGTACCAGTAATGGGGGATTCTTCTGCATTATCCTGAGAGAATATTGACTGATGTACTAAACACTATCCCCACACGTAGCTGTAATGTGAAGCAAGCTCTACTTCCCCCAAGATAGTCACTGTCATATGACAGCATTAAACACTTCAACACCGCAGGCACTGCCGGCACCAAGTTTTGTCCCAGGCTAATTCATCTTTACCTTGGCTCCCTCTGGAGCTGTGGGGGAAGCTGGAGAGCAGACAGCACTTTGGACAGGAGACCTGGGGACAAGTGAAGGCTCATCAAGAGCAGGAGCTGATCCCGAGGATGACGTCTCAGCGGGAGCGAGATTCTCCTGGGTGTAGGGGAGGACATGATCTACCACCCATCCAGAGTACGCAGACAGCTTGGGAGGAGACAGGCACTCTTCCAGAACATCCTAGGGAGAAGAAGAAAGGTGAGCCCAACGTGCACGCCCACCCATCTAACCGTGACCCACCATGTGCCTCACTGAACATCTCCAAAGGGAATAAACTCATGGCAAAGGCCTGCAGTGCCTTTACTGGCAGCCAGAGATGGACAGGAGGCAGTAGTTCTATGCACACACCCATAATACAGTGCTCCGGAGGCTGACGCAGGAGTATCACCATGAATTCAAGGCAAAGCTGGGCTACCCAGTGAGACCCCAGCTGAAAAACAAACAAAACAGCCACATACAAAAAAATGCCAACTGAACAACTCTAATTACAGAAACAAAACAATGTAACCAGGAGGGCTGGTACATTCCTGTAATCCCAGTGGGAGAAAACCAAAATTCAAGCCCAGCCTGGGCAATTTAGGGAGACTCTGTAAAAGAAAGCTGAGGGCCAGCAAGATAGCTCAGTGGACTAAGGGCCTGCTTAGGCAAGCACAGGAACCAGAGTTCAATCCCCTGTACATACCAAGCCAGCCCTGCCCCCAGGTATGCTGAGCTGGCCACAGAGATTAGGCGTGGTGGTGCACACGTGTAATCCTAGCACTGAGGAGGCTGAAAATAGGAGGATCACTGTGAGTCCAACCTGTATAGTGAGACCCTACACAAAATACAAAATACATAAATTTAAAAATAAATAAATGAAAAAGAAGCAAGAAAATTGGGCATAGAGGCTGGGAGTGGTGGCACACGCCTATAATCCCAGCACTTTGGAGGCTGAAGTAGGAGGACTGGTGCGAGTCTGAGACCAGCCTGGGCTACAAAAGTGAGCTCAAGGCCAGCCTGAACTACATAGTGAGACCCTGTCTCAAAAAGACAGAAAAAAAAGGGCATGGTGGTACTCATAATTTCAGCACTCTGGAGGGCTCAGGGGGGAAGATTTGAAGTAGGAGCTCCAAGTGTGCTCTCCCTCCCCCATGTTTTGGTCTTTTAGAGACAGGGTTTCACTATGCAGTTCAACTCACTTTGCAGCCCAGGCTGCCCTGAACTCGCAGCAATCTTCCTGCCTCAGCTTCCCAAGTGCTAGGATTACAGATATGGGCCACCATGGCTGGCTAGCAAGACCTTTTTAAAAAATAAAAATAAGTACCAAGTAAATAAATAGCATGGGAATGTAGCACAGCAGTCGACAGCCTTCCTAATACATTTGAAACCCTATATATAATACTATAAAAAAAATACAAAGATTGTCATTACAATAATTTTAAAGGCCAGAGACAGGGGCTGGGAGATCTGCCTTGTAAGCACAAGGTCCTGAATTTGATCCCTGGTCTTGTAAAAATAAATAAATTAATTAATTAATTAATTTCAACATGAGCACAATGACGTAAAATAAAAACACATGTCACTGTAGTAGAAAACATCAACACAATACACCTTTTTTTTTTTTTTTTTTTTTTTTTGAGTCTGAGACAGGGTCATACTATGCAGTTCAGATTGGCCTTGAACTCACTTTATAGCCCAGGCTGATCTCAAATTAGCAATGAACTTCTTGTCTCCGCCTGGAGTGCTGGGACACAGGTGTACACCACCACACCTGGCTGTTTGTTTCTGAGATAGGATCTCACTGTGTATTTCGGGTAGGCCTTAAAAGTCACAATTAACCCAGCGTGGCCTCAAACTTGTGGCAATCCTCT
>PVKN010022710.1:0-15033 GCA_004027915.1 Capromys pilorides | reverse complement strand
ACAGGAAGCCTGGTCACTGTCACCTGGAGGCGAGGTGGGAGTGCTGTGCCTGCTGCTAATGCTCCTTTAAAGTTAAGACTGCTGCTGTAGTGGTTGATACGTTGTGTCAACTTGGCTGGATGACTCCTCGGCCTGGCTCCCTGTTGGTGGGAGTCCCGCCCCGGGGTACAATTGGTTCCTCCCTGGAGCAGGATCAGGGCCTGCCTGGGATATGATTGGCTCCTCCCTAGAGCAGGATCAAGGGTCCATGCTGGGGTTTGATTGGAGCACAGAGACTTTCTAAAGGGCTGAGGAAGGAGTCAAGATGTCACTTCCTCAGAGAAGCTTCAGTCTTCCCAGTCGGCCTGGACTTCATCGTCTGGCTTGCAGCGCAGACTCTTCAGCCTCCAGCTTGGATCTTTCACCATCTGTTGCAGACTCTTCAGCGTCCATCACAGACACTTCAGTCTTCTATCGCAGACCCATCAGCCGATGGATAGAGACTTACACGGAGCACTGCAGTGAGTTTCAGACCTCGGGACTGAATTCTCCAGTCCAGAGCGTGCAGACACCCTCTGCACGCTTCCTCATCTGACTCTGTGGCTGACTATTATAAGCCAATCTTATAACTCCTTTTATATTGTATATTTTGTGTTAATATCCATTCCTTATATCTTTCTGTTCCTCTAAGTAAAACCCTGACCAACAGCTACAAAGAAAAGAAAAGAAATCTTTTAATTAATTTAAAAACAAAAAGTTCCAAGGAAAAAGAGATCCTTCAAAGTTCGCTAGTTCCCCCAGAAGAGCCCTGGACTTATCTGCAGCCCACCTTACTTGGGATGGCACCCCCAGAGCTTGGCACACACTCGGCCAGTGCTCTACCATTGAGCCACAGCTACAGCCCCTACTCATTAATTTTTAACAGCCTTGTGTCAAAATCCAACTCATTTAGGAATACTAAATAATCCCCCTTTTAAAAAAATAATATTCTCTTTCTTTTTTCTTCTGTTTTCAGGTGGTGGGCAGCTGCAGTTATGGCCAAGTCCAAGAACCACACCATGTACAATCAGTCCTGAAAATGGCACAGAAATGGCATCAAGAAACCTCTGTCACAAAGATACAAATCTCTGAAGGGGGCAGATTCCAAGTTCCTTTGGAACATGCATTTCGCTAAGAAGCACAACAAGAAGGGTTTCAAGAAGATGCAAGTAAACAATGCCAAGGCCATGACTGCACACGCTGAGGCTATCAAGGCCCTTGCCAAGCCCAAGGAGGTCAAGCCCAAGGTCATCTCAAAGGAAGAAAACCGCAGGCTTGCTCGACTTGCCTATATTGCTCACCCCAAGCTTGGAAAGCAGATCTGAGACCATATTGCCAAGGGTCGCAGGCCTTGCCAACCAAAGGCCCAGGCTGCAGCTGCTCCAACCCAGGCTCCCAAAGGTGCCCTGTGAAGGCTTCACAGTAAAACCTCTTTATCTGCTGATGTAAAAACAGAAGGACTGGTGTGACCCCTAGGGTGCCATCTGTAGGAGACTGGTGTTCTCCTGTGCTCTTAGTACAAATAAACCTGAGGGAGGATAAAATAAATAAGTAAATAAATAAATAAATAAATAAATAAAATATTCTTTCTTATACCAGCCATGCAATAGCAAGGTATTGGGTACCCTTCAGAGGTGGTCTAACACTCTCGTTTAAAGAGTTAAACATCTTTAACTTTTAATCTTTAAAAATAATAATCACACAAAAATAAACATCTCACACACACTCTATAGATGTGATGAATTAGGAATGAAGGTAATTTTGACTCTGCTAATTTCGTCTGGACATTTCTTAGAGGCTTCCCTGGTCCGTGGTGTGCAGGTCATATACCTGGGTGGAGAGAAGCAGGTGGGCTGCAGGCTGAACTGGTTGAGGACCTAAAGGTTTTCCTGTGCCTCTGGGTCCTGTTTAACCTCCTTGTTCCTATCCAGCAGAGAGGACAGGGTCACTTCTAAAACCTTCCAGAAGAGCAAGCCGGGAAGCACTGGTGAGTGCCCAGAAAATGCGTCTGTGGTGTCCTTGGGCTCTGGTGGGTCACTTGCCTGCACTGGCTGGGTCACTGGGAGGTGGATGCTGCCTTCAGTTCTTTTGGCACAAAAGCAAGCGAGTTTTTGATAGGATGACCTGGATCTGACATCAGAAGAAGACACAGAAGCTGGTGGCCAGTGGCCTCACCACCCCTCTTGTGTTTCCTTTTTCTATCAGAGCACTTTTTCTTCTTGGTCACTTCTTTTCCACTTCTTCTTCTTTTTTTTAACCTTAAATAAATGTTAAACACCTGTGTTCATCAACTGTCCCGTGCAATTCTTTGAACAGGACAAGGACAGCCTGGAGAGATCCGGGGGCCACAAGGCCATCCAACAACAGGAGCCCGAGGCAGTGAGAGCTTTTGGAGACTTACTGAGGTTTTGCTCAGTAAGACCATCTTGTACTCCAGGGAGTAAGAGAAGTCCTCCAGTTTCTGCTCCATTTTTCTGTAAATCTAAAAACCCCTCTAAGGAGTCCCGAAGACACACTCACATTGTCACTTTAACTTGGTATTTCCTCACTCTTAATTCTTAGCAACTCAGATGCCTGCCACTTATGGGCGCCAACCAGGTACCTCAGTGCCATAGTGCGAAACACGTTTCCAGCCTTTGAGGGGGAAAGCACATGCGAGGAGGTCGTCTTGTACAGGTCAGCAGATGAGCTGGGGACCAAGAGGTGACAATGTGGCCATCCTGCTTTTTAAGACTCACAGACTGATGGAAACAGCCACAGGGCTGGTGTGACCTTGCAGGTTTTTCTCTGGCTGCCACGGGCACAGCCTGTGCAGAGGTGGTGGGTAGTGCCAGGCAGCTCTGAGCCTGGGGGACTTTGCATAACCAACAAGGGATAGGAGTCGGCAGACAAATAGCCCAGCTCTTCAGAGGCCAGGGGTTTATGGGGCGCCTTCCTGCCTTTCTTCCTCCCTCTCTCCCCCTACTGAGGCCTCCTGGTGTCTCACCTTCCTAACCAACCAGTCGTGCTCCTCAAATCCTTGTCTCAGGGATGATTCTGGGAGATCTGGATTGAGGTCCCTGCTGTGACTCTACCATGAGTGACAGGGAATTTAGGGTAGAGTTGTCTTAAGGAGTGCGACATTCGTACTTATTAAAGTACAGGGGTGGGGATAGCTAGATCCAGGACTCACCCTATGTCTTCCACCTTCCAGAAACTCTGGGAACTTCAGGTTCTCCCCTCAGGGCTCCATGTGTCACCTTACGGCCAGCTTGGCACCTTCTTGAAGTCTTCTCAGGTGTCTTCCACAGCAACGCTGGGTCTGGGCCAGTCCTGGGATGGCCACCAATTCAGACATGATGGCCTGGGGAATATAACCAGCGGATGGGCTTTCAGCTGCAGAGGTGGGGAAAGTGAACCTCCAAATCTTGTGGGTCAGGGAGCAGGGAGAGGAGGCGCCTCAAAGACTTGCCGGAAGTGACTGAACAAGGAGACAAAGGTGTTCTCAAAGGCACTTCTGGAGACACTGGGTGACATAGTGGAGGGCATCAGATGACGTGGGGAGAGGAGACAGCCAGAAGAGCATAGGGTGGATGTAGCAGAGGGCGGAGGCCAAGTGGGGAGACCACACCGCAGGGTCGGGGTCAAGCGGGCTTAGGCCTGGGTGCCGCTCCCTTTCCCTCTCACCTTCAGAGCCTGTATTTAATCTTTTCACATTGATTTTGCTGCCTCAAAGATCATGGCGCTGTAGAGAATGATTAGAGTGGGGAATGGCTGAAACCCAGGGGGCAGGGGCAGGAAAGATTGCCCGGCTCCCCTCATGGCACAGACTGAAGAGGGAGTGGCAGAGGCCTCCAATCTCTAGACGCAGGCCACCTCTTTGAAAGTATCAGCAGGATTATGTTCTGCTAGGAGTGGCCCAGGCGCAGATAACTGAAGTCTAAGCACCATATAAACTGATGTCTCTGGTACAGGTGAGGGGGTGGGCAGCCTGAGGCTGGGTATGGCACTGCTCTGGCAGGTTCTCTAGGGGTTGTGTCTCTTCAGGTTGTTCCTCTGTCATGAAAGGCCTTCATTCCCTAGATGCCTCATGGTATAAAACAGTAGTCCTAGCTCCAGCCATTTTATACACTATCTGGTCTTCAGAGGAAGTCCAATGGGGATAAAGACCACAAAAGAGTATGTACCACCATGCATGGCCCCTATAGTAATCATTTTATGGTATCTGAATCATGTCTCCCCAGAGATGTCCATGTCCTTCCTAAACCCTTAAGCCTATGACTGGGCTAAAGAAACACTTCAGGTATGATTTAGGAGGTACTTTTAACAGGAAGATGGATTGCCCAGGTAAGGACCCAGTGTAATCCCCAGGGTCCTCAGAATACGAGGCAGGAGGTCAGAGAGAGCAGAGATTCTGCTGCTGGCTTTGAACGTGGAAGAAGGACCAAGACCACCCCTTCTCCAGAACCTGGAAACATTCGGAGAACAGTCTGTTCTAGAACCTTCAGAAGGACCACAGAGCCACCTGATTCCTACTCTAGAACTATAGGGAAGGAGTATGCCTTGGTTTAAGCTGCTAAGCGTGGGGCTGCTTGTTACAGCAGCCACAGGGAACCAGAGCCACAGTACAAAGGTACCAGGATCACCCCATCCACAGAGGAGGCGAGGAGCAGCCCCTCGGCCCAGGTCCTACAGCTTACGGCCGAGATCTGTACCCGGTGGACCACTTAGGAGTCCACCTTTCTAACCACCATACGCTGCGTTGTCACCTATGCTGTCTGTAGACAGGTTTTTCCAGTCTTTTACCAATTCTATTCTCTATCTCAGCAACTTCAAGCACCTGTGAAAGTAAAGAAAGTGATCGTCCTTAGAGTCATTGTCCTCAGGTACTTGTTTCCCAGCCTCAACACTGCCCCCAGACTGGATTCATCGTCAGCAGATCTGGATATGGCATCACTTTTTTTACCTGCACTTCTGGAGATAGGGACCGCGTATTCCCGAAGCCAGGTCCGGTTGCGGCTAGCAGAGCCCGACATTGGGCAGAGGCCCAGGGGACAGCTCTCTTGGGCTTAGTCCCCCTTCATGTGACCACTCACTCTCTGAGAACAAAGTTCACAAGTAACTGATAAACTTGAGTGTGTAATGGCACACGGACCAAGGTGCTGCTGTGCGTGGGGGCAGGAAAAGGAACGGGAGCAGGCCTGTGATAAGATGATTCTTATAACAAGGATAGTAAGTTAGAGGACAGATGCTGTAAGTATGTGTGAAGGGTTGGGCACAGCTAAGGGCACCACTTGCAGGGGCCCCCAGAGCTGCTGCCTCCCTTGATGAGTGAGCCGGGACCACAGAGCAGCCAGCCTCTTTGGCCCCGCCCACGCAGCTCTGGAGAACAGAGTAGTGTGTTGTGCATAAAAAGGCCCAGGGCATGTTCTGCCCAGTGTATCGGCATCTAGGCTCACGAGCTATCTAGGGGACCTCTTCTTTGGGGCTGTTCCAGCTGGTGCAGAAGTCCAGTGCTTGCCATGGTGACCAGATGCCCGTGTACCCATCACAGTGCCACACAGACCACGCTCACTGCCATCCAGCGGTTGCTCTTGGAAGATGAAGTCCACCATGGCTCCTACGTGAAAGGGAACTGTATCCCCGGGAACCAAGGACACCGGCTCAGGGGCACAGCTGTGGCTACGAAGCGTGGCACCTGGTTCACAGAACAATCCTGTGGCCGCTGTCCCCCTTTGGGTATTTTGAATGAGAGTTGAGTCTTGGGGTTCCTTTGTCAGCCCAACCCCTTCCAGGTAATCTGGCGACCAGGAGAGAGGGAGTTGTGGCTTCTAGATGTTCTCATCAAGTCCTAATAGCTAAGGTGTCACCAGCAGGGGGCTTCCAAAGGAAGCACTCCAAAGGCTTTAGTGAAATTGATGTGAAATTCTCAAAAATAGCCCAAAGACTGGAACCCAGCCAAAAATCAAGAAACTGCATTCACCCTACAAGTCCTCCAGGGTGAACAGACAGACGGACAAATTATTCATGGCCCTGTGTACAACAAAATGCAATGTCCTGGAGGGGTCTGCAAGGTGTTGTGCCGAGTAGCAGGGGCAGGCCCAAGGGTTCCATCTTTGTGACCCCTTCCCCTTTGCATGATATCCTCAGAAAGACAAAGCCAGAGTGATGGAAAAAGGATTGGTCCTTGCCAGGGGCTTATTCGTAGCACCAGGCAAGTTTTAGGGTGTTTGGGAAGTCAGGACCAGTATGTAGTCAAGTGGGGAGGTGGGCAGGGCTGGTGGCTCAGAGCCCCAAGGGCCCTGGCAAGACCTGGGTTTCTTTGTAGCTGGGGATCGAATGGCTGCACTGGGCATTTTCATCTCACTGCCGGGAGCCCATCCCTTCCCCCTTGGGAGCCTTCTGGTATAAGCAAAGCGCTGGGGACCACTAACTGTGGCAGCCCTTGGAATTATCCTGCCCTTTCCAGGGGGCCACTCAGTAGAATAGACACTTGCCTGGCAAGTGCAAAGGCCAGAGTTCAATCCCTGGTCCCGCAAAACAAAACAAAACAAAACATATCCTGCTTTTTCCCAGCCTTCTTTTTCTGACCCCAAATCTCTGCCTTCCGCTTGGCCCCTCCAGATTGACAACCTGGGCCTCAGCCCAAGTCCTTAAACCACTCAATTTCCTTTGTGTTCTTAAAACGACTAAAGCACAAAGCCAGGTGCCATTGTCGTCTTTTTTGTTGATCCGCACAGAAAAGGACAGGCAAAGCAAAGCAAATAATCCCGAGGCTTCAGCCCAGCACAGTGAAACAAAGGCCAGGTGGCCTTCTGGTTGACAGGTGACTTTTCACTCAGGTGCCTGGAACAATGAGGCACCAGAAGAACAACAGCAGCCTTGGTGTGGGGGTGCGGTGTGGGGGTGTGGTGTGGGGGTGGTGGGGGTGGTGGTGGAGGGCTTGCGGGCTCTGTCTGTGCTGGGCCTTGGGGCAACCGAGTGTGCCGTGGGTGCTCGTTCTAGCAGCAGGCACTTATGGGGCACCTACTGGGTGCCCAGCACGGCTCTGGACACCTCCCAGGCATCATCTCAGTTCTCATGACGGCCCTGCCAAGAGTCACACTGCTGCCCGCCACACAGGAAGAAGCTGCCTGGAGCAGACACCCTGTGAGGAGCACGCTGCCCTCAGCCCACTTAAAGCGTGGTCAGGAAGCCCCCTGAGGTGGTTTTGCTCTAATTGTGAGAGTCTGGATTTCAGCTCTGTGATTGATCGGCACAATCAAGCAGTCATGGGAGCGATGTGGGACGCTGCTTTCATTATGCAGCACTTGATTTTCTGCTTTAGTCTGCTGCAGATGAGGGAGGCCCTGAAAAGCCTGAGACTTGGTGTCTTATCAACTGTGCCACCAGCAGAACACTCCTGGATTAAAATCCCCTTCTCCATGGGCCTGCACATATGTGCTAATATATGGGTCTGTGGTGTGTGTATGCACATGCGTGTTGGTATACACATACACCCACTGGCACCCATGTGCATGAATGCACAGAACTTAGGCATGTGTCAGTATTATAGGCAAACACACACATGTACCTGGGTATAGAAGAGCAGGGCTCTGGAGTCAGGTGACCCAGATTCTAATCCTGCCCTCCTGGTGCCTCAGTGCACTCCTCTGCTCCAAGCTCCTGCAAGCTCAGATGTGTGCAGGGCAGCTGGTGACTGCAGTGTGGGCCCCTCTCCTTTGGCAGCTGCCATTGTGGGCACAGGGAAGAAGCAGCCTGGCACATGGCTGAGTGCCTGGGTGACCTTAAGTAGGTGTGTGATCGCTTGTAGCTTGGAAAATGGGGCCGATGGCTCCTCTTCTCCCAGGAGGCTGCTGGGAAGCTTTTCCACAAGAGCTTACTTAGGATAGTGTGGAGGCCACAGTCAGCCCTGCGAATGTGTTCACTGCCACAGTTACAACCATGGCTGATATTGTCTGTTTAGATCCATAATGCCATTGGACAGCATCCAAGGAAGTCCCCCAGAGGGGAGATGGGGACCTCAGGCACCCCACCGATGGGCTAGGGTGTAGGTTTGCTGCTTCAAAACCCAGAAAAGCACTGCAGGATGCCTCAGTGAAAGGCACAGAAAGGGGCATCAGGCAGAATCCTGGAGGTACACACTCAGAGAGTAGTGTGGGTGCCCTTGGGAACAAGATATGGTCTGGTCTTGGGGTGCCCTCAAGACATCTAGGATGTATATTTCCTGTTAGGTCACGCTGGTGGCTCAGTTAGCTTGCCAGCCCTCTGCCCACACCATTTGGAGTCCCTGACGCACTGCCCACTCGGTAGAGCCACGTCCTTGGAAGTGGAGGTCTGTGGCAGGAAAAAGCCCAGGCTCCGTTTGCAGATGAAAAACCATTTGCAGGTTTCTTGTGTTCAGCTTTTAATTTTTTTTTTTTTTTTTTTTTTTGAGTGAGCTTCCTGGAAGGGAAAAAGGCTTTATAACCTTGAGTAACTTTGGTTACCTCCTGAAGCTGTTTTCCTTAAAAGTGCAATTTGAAAAATTATGACTTCACTTATCCCACTTCTCCCTACCTTTATTCCTGCCCCTCCCCATTTTAATACCAGAAGGTTGCTGGCCAATAGCTGACCTTGATCCTGCTTTGGAGCCTTTGTCCCTCTAATTCCAACATGCATATCCTCCCATCAGTAACTCTTATTTTTAGGCATGTATCCCATAGAAACCAAAACTCCAAAAATATTATGCGCTCTGAGTAATAAGTATTCAAGGATATTTATTCTAGTGCAGACGGCAGTTGATTAGAGTTGATTATAGAATCAGAAAAAATTACAAGGAAGCCGCTGCCATTTGCAATTTTGTCATTATGCAGAATGTGTTTACACGCAGTACCACCGGGTGATACAATGTTAGAGGGCAGATGTAGGATCTCCAAATGATACAGAGGGGCCAAATGTAACTCCCGACCTGTCAGATACAGGGAGTTCCTGTTCCCCAAAAACTGAAGAATAAATTCTAAGGAACAATGGTGGTAAAGGGTTGGAATGCCTACTGAGTGGGAGAGATACAGCTTCCTGAAAGAGACGGGAGGAGTCCTGGGCGGCTTGCCGAGGACCCTACTTTGCAGGGAAAGTTTTATAGAGCACAATCATGTGGATATGATGTGGTTAAGGTTATGATCAATAAGAATATAAATATAGCCGCTTAGGTAATATTGATCCAGTGGGGAAGCAAGTCACACAGCAAGTGTGCATGGAAAGAACAAAGAACTTTCCAGGAAGGGATGGTCCAGGGGTCTTGGTCACCCACCAAGGCGACTTTATTGGAGCAGGTATTATCACTCATCCCTTGGGGAACTGAGTGGGCCTGGTCCTTCCATCTCTACCTTGAGCCCTGGCCTCTCACAGATGCGCCTCTGGCTGCAGTTGTAATGAGCTCGCATCTCTGGGCTGACTATCTGGAGGGCCCAGCCCTATCTGACAGCAGAGGACATTTCCACCTAGCTTAGCTGTCTATTATACCACATCACCCCAGGAGTCAAGCATTCAGGTTGAATGGCAGTGGTGGCACTTGGTGATAAAGAAGTGGGTTGGGCACTTGTGTCTAAAAGGTTTGCCATCAATAGCCCAGATAATACACAGATATTGCCACCACCCCCCACCCCCACCCCGTCAGAACCCAGGAGAGAAGGAGGAAGATGGGAGTCATCTAGCTCTTCATCGAATCCCTTCCCCTCTGTTCCTTACTCTAAACAACCCTTTCCTAAACTGGAAGAAGTGAGGCCCCAGCACCACCACACAAGAAGCTTTGACTAAAGGCCTCTTCCTTTTCACCAAGATAAATGGGCATCTTTTCTTTTCTTTTTTTTTGATCTGTGATGAGCAGAGATGTGAGTGGCCAGGCACCCTTGGGCTGAATCTGGTGACAGTGGGCAGTGAGTAGGTGGGATCTGGATGAGCACAGGGCCCAGGAGAGCTCTACCCCATGCTGAGTCACCTTGCATTTTGCATTAGTATCAAAGTCTTACTGTTTGGTCCTGTCAGTAAATCTTATTTGCCATGATTAGAGCGCCAAAGGAAAAATCCATCTGACACAGAGCCCGTGATGTTTTTTGCACTGTTTAGGTAAGATCGTCTGTCTCCTGGGTTAGCACCTATGGTGGAAATCAAGGGCCGCGTGTGTTAGTTTTCTTCAAAATTTACCAATGGTGACATCACCAGTGGCAATGTGTCTTGGGATATTTGAGCTTGTTACAGACTGCATGGAGTGCTGAATGAGTTCTTCGGCACAGTATGCCAGGCATTTTCTTATTGCAAATTACTTTACGGCCATTACTTTTCTTACATTTCCCTTTTTATTATAGTTAGGGCAGTAAATTGAATTTTTTAAAAGACATGTAGGTAAGTGATACTGTCTACGAGCTTCATTTCATTTCAAATTTCAGCTGAAGTGGAAATGAGACAATATTAGTTTTTTTAAAAGGTGGCATTGGGTCTGATAGAGTTGAGGGGCACATTTCTGAGACTTGGCTACAGCTCTTTCCCCAGGGAACCTGCAGCCTTATTGAAAGGGGCTTTGAGCCTTGCCTTAAGCCAGCCCAGATTTTTACCCCAAGAGGATCTCTGCTTGGCTTCTTGTGGCCAAGTCCCCCTTTGCCAAGATTCCTCTTAACAACTCTGCTGGAGACCAGTGTAGTCTTGATTCTGCTGTCCTTAGGTTGGCTAAATTCCCCTGGAATTGTCCCTATGAGTGCCAATGCCGCTGCCCGATTCAAGTTGGCTTCACAGACAGTTGGGCCTGGGGACACATAATTTGTTCCTCCATAGGAAGCAGATCAGTAATCAACAAACAAACACATTAAAGAAAAAGGAGCAGAAAGCTTAGTCATGCAAATCAAGGCAGAGCAGAAAGAGAAAAGAAAAGACCCCATTCAGACTCGGCAGCCAAGGCAGAGGCCCTGGCCCCTCAGCCCACTCCTGCGACAACATTGGCCCAGGCGGCCACTGGCACATTCATAAGCGTTTGTCCCCACCGGAGTAAACACCACAGTTCCCAGGACACAGAAGCAGGGAACGAGCTGGAGGTTAACTGGGTCACTAGCCTCCCTATAATGTGGGTCATTCTGATGCAATTTGGTCCCTTCTGCCGGGGAATGAAGTATAGCCAGGGCTCTCTCAGTGGGGGATGGTGACTTTGCAGCCTGCTCAGGTCTCTTGGATACCAGGGGAGCTGTCACTGTGATGCATGGCGCCTCTGACATCACAGGACTGTAGGGGTGGGTGTGTAGTTCTGTGTACTGCAGAATGGGACATGCAGAAGTACAAGCGCCCAGGCCCAAGGAGGAAACAACCTGCAATGCCCTTAGCATTTTCCTAGAAGAGAGTCTTACTCTATAATCTTGTTGTTCAACTGCACAAATATTTGGGAGACTGCATGAATAAAGTTTAAACAAACCCAAGTGGTCTAATTATGCATTATGCATCTGTTTTGACTTTTCCTCTTTTATCTGGAGAGTAAGAAAATCAAATACAGTAAAGAAAGCTCAGGCAAACATCTTGGTTTCACATAGGCAGAGCCAGCAGGGAACCGAAGGAGAGGGAGGCTCCCTCGTGGATGTCTACTCGGAGAGGGAAGCCAGGCTTAGGCTGCTGCCTGGGGGAAGCAGTTTGTCAGCAGATGTTCCTTCCTCTGTGACAGCCACTTCTTGCTCCTCACTCTGCATTTGGAGCTGCTCCGATCACATGCCAGAGGCTTGGCAAAGGAGCCACGGCCAAGGCCTGGCTTACCCAGCCCTGAGTTCTGAATGGGACACACGGGAGGGCCTTACCTCCCCTACCCCACCCTCTCCCTCTCAAGAAGGGCCTCTCTGGCCTGCAAAGATGTCTAAAAACTTGGGACTGTTTCCAGATATGCAGTCGTCAGGCCAGTGAAGACCTGGCCAGTCCCCTCTCCTTCTGGAGCACTGAGTTTCCTTCTGTGCCGCCAACAGCCAGGTGTAAAGAGGCTTAGCAGACAGAATTTAAAAGCCCACTCTCAGAGGGGGCCCTCAGGAAAGAGAGGAGCTCCTTATGAGCTGGAACTGGGTGCACTGATGTGTCCTTGGGGGTGTCCCCAAGATGAGGACGCAGGATGTGCATTCTACTATCTGTAGAGTCACTTACTTGATGGCTGTCTTAGAACACAAACCATTTACTTGCATTTAGAGTTGAGATCTGCTGCCCACTAACGCAGCTGCTTCCTTGAGGTAAAGGCTTGTGAGGAGAGGTGTGATTTACAGGAGAAAAACCAGGGACCCAGAGCCCGATTTGCAAGCCTACTGTGTCCTTAAGACCTTTAAGAGAATAGGGGTACATGGGGCAGTGCCTGTCCTAGCCCCCCAGCAGGCTAGAGAGGAGCCTTTGTTGTTGATTTTAATCAAGGTTCCTGGTGCATAGCTCAGAGTTCTACTTCTGTGTGACAGAGGCCACCATGACACAGAATTCTACTCACAAATGTGCCACCCAGCCCCTGAGCTGTCCTTAGCGACTCATGTGATTCACACCAACCCAAAATCTCCTGTGTCCTCTGCCTTCCTCCAGCATCACTGCAGATTTTCTCTGCAGGATCCAGTGCAGGTGCTTGCTATGCCCTGGGACAATCACCCCAGCTCTGTCCCCTTGGTCCGCAAAGGCTCACTGGCCACCTCCTGCAGACACGCTGAGGGATTAGCAGCTCCTTGCCCGTCGAAGAGCCTGTCACCATCCTCCAGCAGCTTGGGTATGGTCCCAGACAAAAATTGCTGTTGTTTAAAAGCTGAAGAGGGACTGGGGAGCAGGTAGGTGGTCTAAGCGCTTGCCTGGAAAGAGTAAGGACCAGGGTTTGATCCCTGGTACTACATACCATGCAAGCCCTGGAATCGGGGGTGTACCATGCCAGCCACTGAAACCAGGTGTGTTGGCACACACCTGTAATCCCAGCACTGGGGGGGGGCTGAGATAGGAGGATCACTACGAGTCTGAGCTGCGTAGTGAAACCCTGTACAAAATACACAAAATTGAAAAAAAATTTATTTGGTAGAGGGTTTTGCTATGCAGCTCAGACTCATTGTGATCATCCTGTTTCAGGCTCCCCAGCGCTGGGATTACATGCACGTGCCACAATACCCAGTGTGCCGGGGGCAGGGGTGGAGCTACTGTGACCTCCGGTATCCCAGTCCTTGAGCTTGCCTAAGCAGGTGCCTAGTCCACTGAGCTATCTCACCAGCCCTTCCAAATAAATTTTAAAAAGCTGGAGAGCTGTATTTCTGCCTGAAAATGGTCCTGGGCCCTTCCTGCAGGACTGGTTTACAGGGCCCAGATGTGCTCCCCTGCCTAAAACACATCAGATGGTGACTTCAGGTGGCTTCAAATGGAGCGTAAGGAAAGTTTCCTCCCCACATGAGTTACAGGCCCAGCTCAGGCCGTGGCAAGCGTCCTGCATGGAATAGGATGGGCCGATGGGATAGGGTGCTGCCCTGGGCTATCCTATATGCTTGACTATGACACTTCTGTTATGGTTTGTATCTAGATGTCCCCTCAGTCTCTCATGGGGATTATGCGTGGGCTTTGTCAGTGGCAGCTGGATCTAGGACGTATGATGCTAGAATTAGGGGCTTGGCGCTGGGATTAAAGGTGCCCCACCCTGGGGATGAGCTGTTGTCTCCTGCCAGCTCTGGGATGTCCCTCTGCGCCACTCCCCTGACTCGCAGCCAGTGGATCGTGGACAGAAACTTCTACAGACTGTGAACTGAAGCAAGCCCTTCCTGGCTGACTTTGCACGTTGGGTATTTGCCTGATCAATGAGAAGAGTAACCAAGAGGGCTTCCTCACACAAACTGCAGCCCGGCAAAGTAAACTGAACGTAGCTAAGCAATTTTGGTGTGCATCTCGAATAGGAATGTACCAGGAACTGCCGTAGACCAGCAGGTGATTCAGCAGGATGCCTGCCTACTTATTTTAAAGCAAAGCCCGGATTCATGCAGACATTTTCTGGCATAGCTGCTGCATCCTGATGACCTCTGACCTTGATATGTCCCTGAGGGATGCACAAATGTCCTTTTCTGCTTGCTTGGCTGCAGGTTGCTAAGGACCAGGTGGCACTTGAAGTCTCTGACCCTCGTGGCTGGCAGTGACTCTCCCTTCTCCAGCTGTATTTTCTGTCGGAGTCACTGCTGGGGAATTCCCAGGAGCAGCTGCCCCTTAGCTCTGTATTCTGGGATTGCTCCTCTGCCTCCTCCTGGCTCCGCCTTCAGCCCCCATCTAGAAGGGCAGTGGAGGCCATGCAGCAGCCCTGGGAAGGGCCGCAGTTTCAGTTTGAGTAGCCTGGGCTGCTGAACTCAGGGCAGCCAGCTCAAGACAGCTGCCTTAGCCCGAGACGGTGCATCCCGCAATGTCATGGACTGTCGCTGAAGGAGCAGTGCCAGCGCTTGTCCTAGGTCTCCCTACGTCAGACCCTAAAAGCTCCGTTCCAGGTCAAGTCACTTCCCTCAGCTGCCCAGCCTATCCAGAGGAGCTGTGAAGTGACCCCTCAGTGTCCCAAGGTCAGTGCATGTGGAGACCCTCATCATCCAGACAAGGGGACGCAGAGCAGGGGGAAGAGCAGTGTCCACACAGCCCAGGGCCTGTTGACTTGGCCCAAGTTCCCTCTCGAGTCTGGGAAGGTTAAGGCCGGTCACCTAGTTACAGAAAGACACTGACCGTGTGTCCTGGTCCCTACCTTGAGGTGGTTTGTGATTCACTTTTACAACAGTGCCTTGGTCACTTCCTCCATGCTGGGACTCAGTACCCAACACCAGCACATTGAGGGACAGGAGGTTTATTTGGGCCCGCGGTTGTTAGAAGTTTATTCCATAGATAGAGGGCTCCAGAGCAGAAGAGCATAGCGGAAGGGCCTGGTGTGGAGGAAAGCTGCTCACGTCACGGCAGCCAAGAAGCAGACAGCAAAGGGAGGCTCCTTCCGGGCCACACCGCCGTGACCTGCCTTTTCCAACCACCTCCTGACATCACAGTTAGCTCCCTCATGAGTCAGTCACCTTC
>PVKN010022709.1:0-15071 GCA_004027915.1 Capromys pilorides | reverse complement strand
CAAAGACCATGGTGGGACTGGCTATATTTTCATAACAAAAATGAGTCATGAAATGAGAGCATGTATGTTTGGGTCTATGGATCAATCTAAGTGCAACCACTAAGCTCCAGAACATGCATGTAGACTCAACAGGCTCCTTTTCCTGGGCCTTGGAGTCCAGGGGAAGCCTCACCCTGCAGCCTGGCCCAGTTACCTAGTAATTCATCTTCATTTTCTATCTTTAACCTCATCTCCATTCTTATCCCCCAAATTCCTCACATACCTCAGTGGTAAAATACTATTACTGTTACTTGCACAACCTGCGCTAGCCCCCAATAACTTTATGATCATATTTTTGCAGCGCTGGGGGTAGAGCCAGGGCCTTGTACATGCTGACACAGAGCTCTTCCACCAGGGTCAATCCAGACCAAGGCAGAGTTGGCTGATGTCCCAAGGTCCCCAGGCCTATGCCAAGGGGCAGCCTAGCCACGAGAGCCAGCCAGTCTTGCACTCTACACACTTCTGACATGCATCCTGGGCTCCTTCCCAGGGCAGAGGTCTGCAGTGGAGAACCAGGGACTGCCAAAAGGGGACCAGCTTTCTCTGCAATTGAGCCATCCACTGTTACCTGCTGGATTCATTTCTCTGGAGCTGTTGGAACAAAGGATTACAGCTGAGCCTGAAGTGACAGAAGTGTGACCCTTCCAGGTTCTGGACTGACATTCGAGACAACCTGTGCGCAGAACAGGATATGCCTGTGGTCCTCTCCAGCTCCACTGTGCCTAGCCAGCTTTGGTGCCCTGGCCTGTGTGTCATCCTCCCTGAATGGGAATCTGCCTGCAATGTCCCTCTTTCATGGAGAGGACGCCAGCATGCTGAGTTAGAGCCTGCTCCACTCCACTGTAACCTCCTAACTAAGTCATCTGCAGCCAGCAACCTAATTTCCAGGTAAGGTTGCATGCTGAGGTCCTAGGAACCAAATTCAACATGCTCATCTCTAGGACACACAATACGGACCCCACAGCAAATAGGGCTGGGGCACTTTATGGTGATCCCAAGGGCCAGCAGCTTCCAGGGTTGCATGAAGAGCCTGGTTGCTCTGGTGAAATCAGAGTGGCAGGCACTCAGGGCCAAGCCTTGCCTGTAGGGGTCAACTGCTCAGAGGCTGGGGCTGGATTTCTGGCTGGTTGCTATGGAGATTATGGGTCACAGCCCTATTTTTATATATGATTGCATCATTGACTATTTGTGTTTTGTCCTGTTCTTTGGTTTTTTGAGACAGGGTCTCACTTTGTATTTCCAACTGGGCTTGAACTCACTGTGTAACCTATGGGAATCTTCCTGCCTCACTCTCACTTTATTATTGCCTCCTTTCTACTTATTTTGAGTTTAGTTTGCCCTTCTTCTTTAGCTCTATGGAACACTGAGGTAAATTTTTCTTTTTACTGAATATGTGTACTCAAAGCTATAAGTTTCTCTCTGTGTGCTAGTTTAGCTATATGTAACAAAATTTAAAATCCCTTTGAAAGTATTTGGTGTCCTTTGGGTGTAGAATTTTATAAATGATAAGCAGAGGTTATTGAAATCTATTATCTTTACTGTCTTAAGTACTGGTTGTATCAATTGTAAAAAAAAGGATTTTTTTAAATCTGCAGCTATAATTGCAGGTTTGGAAAGTTTTCCCGGTCATTTTGTTGAGTTTGTTTGTTTTGTTTTATATCAGGAATCAAATTCGAAATCTTGTGCTTACCAGGCAGGCACTTATGCAGCTGAGCTATATCGCTGGCTCTAACTTTGTTGGATTTTTCACCACGTAGTCTAAAGCTATAGGAGCTATACATTTATGACTTTTATACCTTCTTGTTGTGTTGCCTGTGCTATTATAAAATGGCAGCAGCAAGTGGAGGGAAAAGGGAACTTCTGCCAAGGGACATAAGCCCTCCAGAGCACACCCCAGTGACCACCTCCTACCCAGGCTCCACTTCCTAAAAGCGCACTTAGCTACGGATGCATCAGTGGGTGAATCCTCTGGTCAGTATAGTGCCACTATAACCTATCACTTTCTAAAAGTCCCACCTCAGAACAGGAGAAGCTGGGGAATTTTCTAGATCTAAACCCTAATGTAGGGCCAGCAAGATGGCTCAGCAGTCTAAAGCACCTGCTTAGGAAAGCTTAGGCAACTGCAGAGATCGCGGCTTGATCCCTGGCACCGCATGCTGTGCCAGTCCCACCCCCAGGGCAGGCTGAGCCAGCCATTAAAAAAAAAAAAAACAATGTACAGTAAGATGACTCTAGCTAATAAGAATATTTTGTATTTTTTAAAACACTAGAGTGAATGCTATAAGCTCTCTCCACAAAAAGTGATAATTTTGTGAGGCAATGCATATGTTAGCTAACTAGAATTGAATGTTCCACAGCATACATGTAATTAAGAATAGCATGTTGTATATAATAGAAACATACAAAGTTATTGGTCCATTTAAAATCAAAGAACCAATGATACAAAGAACCAAAATACAAAATGTGTTTTGGACTGAATAAAAATGTAAAACCGGTGCTGGGCTTGGTGGCACACACCTGTAATCCCAGCACTTGGGAGGCTGAGGCAGGAGGATCAGTGTGAGTTCAAGACTAGCCTCCGCTACAAAAGTGAGCTCAAGGCCAACCTGAAATGCATAGCGAGTCCCTGTCTCAAAAAGACAAAAATAAATAAATAAATAAAAATGTAAAACCAACTATGTGATGTTGGCAAAAGACAGCTAAAATGTGGCAGCTGGCCAGATGTGGTAGCACATGCCAATAACCTCAGCACTCAGGAGAGTGAGGTAGGAGGATAGCTGCAAGTATGAGGCCAGCCAGAACTGCATAGTGAAACCCTTTCTCAAAAAGACAGAAATAAATAAATAATAAAATGTGGGACAGGACCTGGAGTTTGATCCCTGGCCTGCAGTGCCGGTCCTGCCCCCGGTGCCCACTGAGCTGGCAACTGAGACTGGGTGTGGTGGCACCTACCTGTAATCCCAGCACTTGGGAGGCTAAAAAGCAGGGAGAATCACTACAAGTCTGATTGGTATAGTGAGACCCTGTAGACCCTGTACTAAATACATTCATAAATAACATAACATAGCATAACATAACATAACATAACATAACATAACATAACATAACATAACATAACATAACATGTGGGAGCCACAAAGGCTGGAAGCCAAAGCATGGTAACTGATACTGACAGAAACATCGTTTAGCCTAAGTGCACTATTATCATCAAGGTAACAATGACAACAAAAAGAATTTGGAGCTGTCAGAAGCACATTAACCTGGTAAGGAAGCCCACAGCCCAAACACATCCCTAAGCTTCTTTGGTTTTACTGGTTCCCTGTGTCTCTACCTGCTCAGCAGGGTGCTCCCATTAGCCTTGCTGTACTCCCCTACCCCCCACCCCACCCCCACTCCCTGCTCCTACCTGTGGGTCACAATTGGACATTGTCATTGAAGTTGCTTTTCAGGAAGTTGGATGTCACTTTTGTCCACCTCAAATCATTTGAAACTCTACTCTACACTTGAACCTGTGCAAGTGTCCAGTGAGTGACATTTGATGCCAAAGGGCCACATTTCTACCGTTGGATCACAGTAATGCCTCTGTTTCTGAACATGGGTCTTAGAGGTGGTCAGGATTCCTGGAGACATAGGGACAGACTACCAGTGACTTCACTTTCTTCACCTACAAGCACCTTGCCTGTGCCCCAAAGTGGTCTGGCTCTGTATCCCATGATCCCCTGAATCTCATCCTCAAAGGCATGTTTGAAGCTTCTCTCCATCTTCCTCATGAATAAATTCTCCTTCTTTTATAAAACTCACTGCTTGTTGACCAGAAAACTAGGTGTTGGGCAAAACAGATTTGGTTTAATAACAACAACACTTTGACACCAAATGTGTGTCTTTTTCCACACTGACAACAAATTCAGATGCAACTTGGGTGTCCTGCAATTCAGTTTCTTGTTTTTGTTTTGGATTTTGATTCTTGATTTTTGAGACAGGATCACACTATGTAGTCCCAGCTGGCTTTGAACTCACAATATATCCCAGGCTAGCCACAAACTCTCAGTGATTCTCTTGCTTTCTAAGTGCTGGGACTGCAGGTGTGCATCACCATACCTGGCCCCTGCAATTCAATTTCATCTTGGTGCTCCCTACCTGGGGTTAGTATGAGACCCCCAGGACAAGGGTTCTGTCTCAAAAGACTGTCCCCAGTTCCTGATACTAACCCTAAGTCCCAGTCTTTCAAACTGGCCATTGACAAATCAGGGTTCTGAAGCCCTCTCCTCAGATTTGATGATTTAGTAGAAGAGTTCACAGAACCCATAAAATTCCTTAATTACATGAATTTGTTTGTTAGAAAGGTATAAAAGAATGGCCAGCTGGAGAGGTCCAGGCAGCAACATCTGGCAGGTCCTGGCCTCAGGAATTTCTGACCCTGCAGGATTTGGGATGCAATGTGCTCTCACCCATGGATGCATTCACCAACTCCAAAGTTCTCTGAGCCTCATCATTTGGGCATTTTTATGGAGACTCCATTCCACAAGCACAATTAATTAAATCACTGACATCATGATTAAACTTAACATCTAACCCCTCTGCCCTCCCCAGTGGTGGAGGGAGGAGTTGAAAGTTCCAATGCTCTTCTCACATGGTCATTCCCCTGGCAACCAGCTCCCATCTTTATTAGCATAAATACACTCAGATACTATCAGAGGGATCGTATTGACTATAAATTGAAGGAGATGTTTCTCTACCTCTATTGCTCAGAAATTCCAAAAGTGTGAGCTCTGTGCCAGGGCCAAAGCTGAAGATAAAGGCCAGCTGTATGGATCTTTCTTGGTACATCACACTGTCACACAGCCCCATGAACCTTGGGAACAAGATAAATACACCCACCTCATCTTGAAAATTTAATATTGTCCTGGAATCACTAGCCAATATAATTAGGTGAGTGAGAATTTTTTAAATGATGTGTTGTAAAGAAATATAATATATTCCCTATTTGGAGGTAAATACCAGAATATACAAGAGATTCAATAGACAAATGACAAAAATCAAAAAATAATGAGAGAACTCAGTAAAGCAGCAGGATATAAAATCCATACAAATATCAACAGGCTCCATACAGCTATCTAATAGCCAATTTGAAGATACACTGGAAGAGAAAGTGCCACTTACAGCAGGAACGAAATAAAAATGCCTCAGCCCAAACTTAACCAAAAAACAGTAAAAATTTTATAAGGTAAACTTCAAAATACTCCTAAAAGACACCAAAGTAGATTTAACAAATGAAAACCTTTGTCCTGTTCTCAGATAACATGACTCAACATAAAGAGATTGATCCTCTCAGTATCATTCAGAACACAGAGAGCACCGCTCTAAAATTAACTATAGAGGTGTGATTGAAGTTAGTCACAAGACCTTTTATAGTCACAGAACACAAGAAATTCATAAGTTGGTACATTTGCCGATTAGAGCTACCAGTGACATCAGGATGTAGTAAAGTGGAGCAATCTTTCTTGTTTGTAGCTCAGGCTGGCCTGTACCTCTGCCTCTACAGTGCTCTACACCTATCCTAATCTTTTCTATAGATTTCAGCTGTTCTTTATGCATTCTTAGCTTTAGGATTCCTCAATACTGGTTGCTTAACAAACTTAGCTGTAAGTCCAAATTTCATATTAAAGAGTCACAAGGGTGATAGGACAGAGATGTTGACAGTAAATGGTCAATAAAAAAGGACTAAAGCCAGGTGTGGCAGCACATACCCACAATCCCAGCCACTTGGGAAGCGGAGACAAGAGGATCCCAAGTTTGAGTCCAACCTGTGTAATTTAGCAAGACCTTATCACAAATAAGAGGGGTTATGGATATGGACCTAGCCCAGTAGTAGAGTGCTGGCCTAGGATGCTGGAGGAGCTGGATTTTACCCTGCCTATTACCAAATAAAAGCAGTGTGTGTGATACTTTGGAAAAAGTATCAGCCACCTCCCCTGGCTGCCTCGATGTGCTCTAGTGATTCAAAACATTTCCCTTTCTGCCATGCTGGCCCTGCCCCCAGGGCGCAACTGAAACTGGGTGTGGTGGCACATGCCTATAATCCCAGCTCTTGGAAGGCTATAAACAGGTGGATCACTGAGTCCCATCTAGTAGTGAGACCCTGAACACCCTGTAGATCCTTCCCTAAAATAAATAAAAAAATAAAAAAAATCCCCTTTCATAATCATCTTGACTCTGGAGAGGAGCTGGATCCAGTAAACAAAGTGAATCAGGTCACTCATGCACTCCATTCTCTTGCTCCACATATGTGAGACCCAAGCCAGGGAGGGAAGGGAGGGAGGCATCAATTTTCTGTTCTTCTGTCACTATGACTTAACACCTGAGTAATCTATAAAAGCATGGCATTACTTGGCTCATAGTTCTGGAGGCTGGAAAGTCCAAGGGGATGATGGCAGCTTCTGGGGAGGCCATGACATGGGGGAAGGTGAAAGGGTAAAAAGAAAGCAAGGAAGCCACACTCGCTCCTGTACCAAGGCAGTCTCATAGGACGGAAGGAAGAGAAGGAAGTCAGCCCCACAAGAAAGGTGCTAAGCAGAGGCAGGCATAATCTCCTCTTAAAAGCTCCTTCCTCCCAGACCTGTAATCCTAGCACTCTAGGAGGCTGAGGCAGGAGAATCACAGGTCCAAGCCCAGCCTGACAACTTAGTGAGGCCCTGTTTCAAAGTGCAACACATGAAAAGGGATTGTAGGTCCAGCCAAAGACTCTGGCTTCGATCCCTACTTCTGTAAAATAAAAAATAACACACACCTCCAACACCACCAGGATGGTGGGAAACTTCAGCATGGGTTTGGAAACACCAAACCATCTTCAGACCCTAGCAAGCCTGAGAGATGGGGTCCAACAGAGACCAGAGGTTCCAGCACAAGGACCAGAGGGTCTGGGTTGAGAGTAGGTAGGGGTGAGGCACAAAGTAGGGGTGTCGACCCTAAGGAATTCGTGTGGCCATCACAGGCTCATTTTGACTTCCAGGCTTTCAGGAACAAATCTTTCTCTGATACTAAAGGTCCAAAGTGAGAGAAGAGAGAAGACACAGACTCACCTGTCCCCGGCCATAGGCTCTGTAGAAAGATGGAGCAAATTGATGTCCTTGAGGTACTTTTAGGCTTCTGGAACCACCTTTTGTCAATGTAATGACACTTGCTGTCACCTCACAACCCAAGGGTTATATATTTCTTATTGCTGCTTTTATTGCTATTGTTGTTGTTATTTTGCAACAGGGTCTTGCTATGTAGTTTAGGCTGGCTTTGAACTCATGGCGATCCTCCTGCCTCAGTCTTCCAAGTGCTGGGATTACAGGTGTGTGTCAACACAACCAGCATATATATTAAATGTTGAGGAGTGCTTATTTCTTTCAACTTTGAGGTTATTTTTTCAGCACATGATAATTTCAGTTCTCTTGGGGACTTTTCTACATGTGTATCACACAGCTTAATTCTTTGTCTTTCCTCTCCAGCCTTCATCCTAGATTCCTTTCCCATTTGCAAAAGACCCATCTTCCTGATTCTTGTCATCCATACTCTGTTTAGCTTGTTATGCTTTGGGTTTCTCATATAAGAGAAAGCATGGGACATTTAAGGTGTGTGTGTCTGACCTGTTTCACTTAACATTATGGTCTTAAGGTTTATCCATTTTCCTACAAATGCCTCTAGTTTATCCTTCTTTGTAGCACAGTAGTACTCTATGGTGTGTAAATATCATTTTTTTCTTAATCCACTCACCTGTTGATGGATACCTAGGCTGTTTCCAAGATTTAGCTATTGTTATGAGTTGTGATGCTGCTAACGGGTGTGCATATGTCACTGTAACATGGTATCTTTCACTCTTTCAGGAAGATACCTACAAGGTGATAGCTGGGCCAAATGGCATTTCTAGTTTTCATATTTTAAGGAATCTTGACACTGGTTTCCACAGTATTGTATTAATTTACACTCCCACTAACAGTGTACAAAGACTCCTTCTCCCTGAAGCCTCATCAGCACTTTTACTGTCTAATTTAGTGAGAGTATCCATTCTTTGAAGAGGATTTCTTTTCTCCCTTGAAAATCTCTAAGCTACCTTGGTATACCTGGTTGTCAGGTCTCTTTCCTAGGATCTGCTACGACATGTTACCCAGGACCCCAAAAAGGTAACTGAACCCCAAATTCTTAACCTTGTGAATGCGAGTTAGGCTAGCCAACATATATTTACTTTGCAAGGAGACAAGAAACTTGGCCATTTTGTAAAAACTCAGACTTAGGCCCAAAACACAAAATGCTCTTACTGCCATTCTCATCTGTTTCTCAGTTCTCCTCCACCCTCCCAGATGTAGCTATAGTCACTCTCGCCTCCTCTGGCCCTGCTTGCGCAGCCTTTGTGCCAGCCCCAAGCCCAGTGTGGCTTCTTTTCCTCTCTGTCTTTCTGGTCCCTGAGGGTGATCCATCCAGAAGATTGGAACCACAAACACAGCCCTCAGAGAGCCCCCAGCTCCAAGTGTCTTTTCCCTACAATGAAAACATAAAGAATCTGCCCTCATATAGTGTCCATGAATGGGGGCTCTGCCAGACAAATAGTTGCAGCCTAAAAACATCAGTTCAGGTACTGTAGCAAGATGCCCCCTTGAGTCCCACCACAACTTCTTGCTCCATTAGCACTGAGTTTAAAAAATAACTTCAAAAGGCTTCAGTGAAGAGACCTAGCTCATATCACTAGTGTCTTCCTTTCTAAGAATTCCCCCATCCATCCATCCATCCATCCATCCATCCGTCCGTCCGTCCGTCCGTCCGTCCGTCCGTCCATCCATCCGTCCCTCTACCTTCTTCCACCTGTGACTTCATTAACTCATGCAATCCTATAGCAAATCCCAGGGTGGGTGACAGTCTCATCCCTACTTCCCAAGCTGGGAAATGTGGACCTGAGGACAGAGCCTGCAGGAAGGAGCTGGAGGGGCTGACTGCTGCTCAGGAGGGGGAATGTGTCTGTGGGGCCTATAGGCCCAGGAAAGGTGGTGTGATGGCCACTGGAGTACAGAAGGAACAGCATCACATGGTGGCCTGAAAATGGGGGCTTTTATAGTCACACACCCTCTGCTCTCCTCTTGCCTCTGATCCTGCTGGATAGACCCAAGACCACGGAGATCTCTGGTGAATTGGACTGTTGGGTGTCCTCCACCACAGGAGAGCAGGGGCTGCTTTCTAAATGCTGTACTTCATGGGTGAGGCCGGGCTGAGCAGACCACACAGGACTGCCCAGAGTCCCAGGAGCATCCTGTCTTCTGATTGTCTTGCTGGGGCTTTTCATACTAATATTTCAATATATGAAATACTACTCCAAGGTAGGTGTTTTTACCCTCATTTTCGAGCTGAGGAAAATGAAGGCTTAGAGAAGCTAAGCAACTTATCTAATGACACACAGCCGGATATGACAGATCTGCAATTGAAAAAAACAAGAACTTGCCAGACTCTGAAATGTATTTGCTGAGCATATATTTTGTGCTTAAAACAAAAGAAATGCCTCTAGATGCTGTACATTCATTTTGCTAAGTTCTTGCTAAGGAGGGCTTGATAAATTAAGAAGAGTCTCTTGCATTTGACTGCCTGAGACAGAAAACAAAACAAAACACAGCCTCACCACTGAGAGCCACTGGGCAGGATGATCAGTCAGTTACTGTTCACTTGAGGCCTCAGTCTTGTCCATTTAGGAAGTGGGGACACGTTCCACCCACCTCACCGGTTGTTGTGTGATTTGGGGCAACTGTGTGTAGCTGCACGGAGCTCAGATGTTAGGAAGAAGGCTTCTTAGGCCTGCAAGCCAGCTTCCTAGGGGCTCCACACTGCACTCGCAGACCAGCTGCACAGGTCTCCCTCTAGTGGCCCAAAGATTCTGAGCGCAGATTACCCCTGGGATGTGAGACCCAGTCTGGGTGCCTTTTAGGGTACTGACCTGGCAGGCAAAACCCTCTCCTCTTTTGCTCTGTCTGTTCAAGACCTTTTCTTTAAGGGGACACATAGAAAATGCTTTGAGTTTTCCAGCCCAAGAGGCACGCAACTCAGACTGACAAGTATTTTACGTAGGAGGAAAAAAACCTTAAAAAATATAATTGATGACCTTTTTTTATACCTTTCCATCAGTTTAGTAGTCTTCTTCTTGTAGGGCTGTTTGTCATTTGCTGCAGGGCTATTCCACATTTCCCCAAGTTTCTTTGCAACATCACCAATGGAGAGGCCAGGATATTTTTGATTTTTGGGTGGTACTCAGAACAGAACAAAAAGAAGACTGAAGGCCTCTGGGGTGCACTGGGATCCTTGAACTTTTTTGTGTCTTATTTAGGAGGAATATAAATTTTCATTCCTCATTTATAATGAGCCTGGTCCACCTTTGCCATATCTTCAAATTTTCCTTTCTCTTTCGCAGATGTGGCCTTCCACCTCTTTGCTGCCTAGGGGCTAAAGGAAAACCTGATACAGCAAAAGTCGTCAAGGTTGAAAAAAGCAAGAAAAAGAAAGAAGAGGAGGAAGAGAAAGGTAAAAATGGAGGAGGAGAATGATGAGGAAGATGAAGGTGAAGAGGAAGATAATGAATAAGTTGGTTCTAGTGCACTTTTTTCTTGTCTATTAAGTGTTTAATCCTGTACACAACTTACTCCTTTTGAAGAAAAAAAATTGAAATGTAAGGCTGTGGAAGATTTGTTTTTAAACTGTATAGTGCCTATTTTTTGTATAGTTAAAACACTATCAAACGTGTCCTTCACCCTATCCTGATGATATTTTCAATAGCCACTAACCTTGCCTGGGACAGGATGGGGGTTGTAAATTGGCATGGAAATTTAAGCAGCACAAATTAGCTATATATGGGGACAGTAATTTTTCATCTTTAATTGTCTCTGTTGCACCTTATATGAAATAATTGTTGTTCTGTTAACTGAACACCACTCTAACTGCAAAAAAAATTGAAGTTGCAACTATTTTGTTGATATTGTGAATGATAATGATTTTTTTTAATGTATTTAGCACAGGGTCTACAGGGTCTCACTACACAGATAGACTCGTATCCTCCAGTTTTCAGCCTCCCAAGTGCTGGGATTACAGGTGCACGCCCCCACACCCAGTCTCAATCACCTTCTCAGCATGCCCCGGAGGTGGGGCTGGCACAGCATACCTGGGATTGAATCCTGGTTGCTGAGCCTGCCTAAGCAGGCCCCTGCTAAGCTGGCTGGCTGGCCCCTGAATGCTTCTAAGTAAATACATTTTGTTTTTTATGAATTTGGTATACGGTCTCACTATGCAGCTTAGATTCATAGTGATCTTCCTGTTTTCAGTCTCCCCAGTGCTGGAATTTTGGGTGTGTGCCACTGTACTTGGCCTAATAAATTTTTAATTTATATATACATATTACACATATATATATAAAATTCAAATATAATAATAAATTTTCTGTAATGCAGGTCTATCAATGGAAAGAAATAGAATTCTTAGCTGAGGTTCCAGGTGGTGCTATCCACCAACCAACTGCACAATGCAAATCTGTTAAGGTGGATTTGCATGTTCTATAGCTCATCTTTGAAAACATCTTCACACAGGTAGCTATTTCCTAACACTACTATCAGTTCATGAGCATAAGATTTTTAATGGTATAGTTATTACTTGAAAAAGACATTTACAGTTTAAATAGCTTTTTCTTTTCATAGTTGTCTTTTAACAAATTAATCACTTCCAACTGAAAGTCAGGCAAAACTCCTTCCTTGCTGTTAAAATGGAAAATTCAGGGGGCGGTGCCCTGAGGCCCATAACACACTGCCAGCACTGTACATGAGCTCAGACTGTGTCTCCCCAACATGTGAAGGTAGGGAATACAGTTTGGCTTCTTACTTTGGTGTTCATGTGGGGAGCCGATGAAACTATTTAATAGTGGCCCTGGTTCAAATATTAGTTCGCATCCACATGACTTCCACAGAATGAGTTTGGCATCAACCTTGTTGGGCCAGGTGACATGGAAAAAAAAAAAAAAAAAAAAACAAATCTGTAGCAAAAGTGGATTTCCAAAGATACTCAGAGCTTAATAATAGTGGCTGAGTATAATTCTCATTCAAAAAATGTCTACTCAGGTACTGAGCTCAAAATTTAAAATACTTGATCACTACCAAACCACTAGTCTGCTGTTGTATAGGCCATGTCAGCATATCAGCTACTATTTCTGAAAAAAAAATTGATAGTGCTATTGTTAGTTACAACCACATGAGCAGATGAAGGTCATGGCTGACAATACTGGTCCCATGACACAGGACAGTACCACAATTAGTAACCATAGATTTTACCACCATATGTCATTACAAGTTCTATAGTTTTGTCCAAACTTAGGGCTTTTCTATTTCACACATTACTTCTGCTACCATCAGTTGTAACATATCTCAGTAGATGTACTGAAACAAGTTTTCTCCACTTTAAATATGTTTTGCCTATTGATGTTTCACACAGACTCTTGGTAGAAGCTAAGTCTTCAGTGACCTCCATCTTGGTTCTGGTTCCTCATGCAACAACTGAGTAGCAACATTAGTCATATGCTTAACCTTTTAACAAAAGGCAGGGAAATGCAATCAAACTCCTTTGCTTTTTTAATTGAGTACTGATGCTGTTCCTAATGTCAACTTATTGACTGCTATTGTTGAAAGATTAATATTCTAAGCAAGTTTACTTTCTCGCTCTAGTATATTTCTTCGGCTGCTGTCATCAAAAACGACTTAAGTCACCATAGTTAAGTGGCTTTCTTTGAAAAGCTAGCAAACAAGCCAGTTATTCTGGTTGCAATCTTTTTTTTTGTAGGGAAAAGGTATATAAATTCTGAGGTGGGTGCAGTGGCTGAGAGAGGAGGACCATCATGAGTTTGAGACCAGCGTATGCTACACAGTAAGTTCAAGGCCAATCTGAACTACAGAGCAAGACCCTGTCAAATAAAGAAGTATATTCTGTGTTGAGCTATCTCATCTTAAATTTTCTAATTTTCCTGACCATTGTTTTCTTATGAAATAAAATATTTGCTAAGTGTATCTAAGAGTAACATCAAAATATATTGCATCCTTTTGGAAACTGCCGTGTCATTGCACTCTGCCACCTAATTTAGTAACAAGTTAGTCTATATTCCACTACACCTTAGAAGCAGTGACATTCAGGTCCATTGGTCTTATTTTGCCATGATGGGCATATATACTGGTGATAAAGGCAAAACAAAATGTGGTAGCAATGTGATACACATGGCCCTCAAAATGCTGCTGAGGTATACTGATGCGGCTGAAGTTAGCAGGGCATTGACCCCCAGAGAAAAGTGATGATGCCACAGGCAAAGACAACAGGGGAATGCACTTGGTTATGTCCCAATAAAACTTTCTCTATGGACAGTGAAGCTGAAATTTCATGTGACTTTCATATATGAAGAAATACTATTTGCTTGATTTATTTTAGCCACTTAACAATGTATAAACACTTTAGTTTGAGGAGCTATACAAAAACAGGAGTGCACTGGGATTGGCTGACAGCCGCTCTATTACAAAGGACAAGAGACTGAAGCTGAGGTCACTGCTGTTGAGAATGAACCCCAGACCTTCATATAGGGCCACAGCCCCAGCCTTGGGTCATGCTTTGCATGGTGAACTGTTCCACTAAATTACGTGGATTGGGCTTAACATTACAACCCTTCTGCCTCAGCCTCCTGAAATGCTGGCTTTTCTATTACTGAAGGTGTGGTGTGAGCTTTGCTACCAACCATGGGTGGGGAAATGACAAGTACTAACAGCACAAAAGCGAGCTTCAACGTTTCAGAGAAATAAAAAGTAAGGCTTTTCTGATAATCACTAGACGGTAACAAATCTTCCTTATTTTTCTTCTTCTCTCACATGAAAAGGGGCTAGATTAAAATTCATTCATAAGGCCAGGCATGGTGCTGCACACCTGTAATCCCAGCACTTGGGAATCTGGAGTGGGAGGATCCTTATGAGTCTGGGCTAGCGTGGGCTACATAGCAAGACTGTTTATCAAAAAAACTAAAATTAAAATAAAGTGCAGATAAATCTGTCTAGACCAAAGACTTAACTGAGCAGGCCTGAGTTGGGCCTGGGACTCCACCTTGCTGTCAGGAAGTATCAAGAAGGCGATGAGACTACAGACACTGACAGCACCAGGCAGAGAGGCACAGAACTCCCCAGCCCCCCTTGTGAGTCTCCATCACCTAGGGTAAGAAAGTGGAAGCATCCACCTTCAGGACCCTCAGGCTTCTCTCAGTCTATCAGGGGTATCAGATCCCTCCTGGCACCCTTTCCATCACTTGTCTGTGCTCCCCAGTCCCACTGGCTGTCTGGGGTGTCCACTCCCCCACACTACCAGCCCAAGCTGAATGTCACTAAGTGCACAGATGGCTGTTTCCATCAGCTGCCCCCAATTGCATCTCACCAGGTCCCAGGTCCCTGCCTTTTCATCCACTTACCAACTGGCGACAGCGAGGGCTCTGGTCCACTAGGCTCAGCTGAAAGCCCCACGCCTCTGCTGAACAGCCTGCCATTCCTTCCACTCTTACACATGCAACTCACACCTGTCTTAGTCCTGAGGACAGAAAAATGGCCTCCACTGGCTCCTGCCACCAGGACAGCTGATCAGCCTGCCCAAGGCTATGTCTAGTTAACATTTGTTCACCAAGTCACTGCACTACTGCAACAATGCTTTTCTTCAAGGTGGAATATCCATTTTTTAAAAAAATTCTGCTCTCAGCATCAGTGCTGGTTGTCCCCTGGGATGTGGCTGAAGGCCAGACATGAGATTCAGGCTCACTCGTTTCATCCTGTGATAAGGAGGCTTCTGCTCTCTGGCTTCCTGTGCTCTGTGGCCCCTGCCCACCTGCAACCAGCTGAAAGCTAATCTGCAGAGGTCCAAGGACCACAGCAGTGCTGCCCATGTGTGAAGCCTCACAGCTGAGCTTCCACTGGCACCGCCTGCACTGGCAAAGATGTGCTGTCATGTTAGGAGCCCGCCAC
>PVKN010022708.1:0-15056 GCA_004027915.1 Capromys pilorides | reverse complement strand
TTCCTATTTTGCAATGGTTATTGTACATTTTGGACCTTCTTTACTCTGTCAGTTTCTCTCACTAGGGAGACAATACAATACAATGTTTGCACTTGTGTACCTGGTTTATTTCACTTATGAATATGGTCTCAAGTTGCATCTATTTACCCATCAGAGTCTCTAGTTTATCCTTTTTATGGCTGAGTAGCACTTCACTGCATAAAAAGATCCCACACATTTTTAATCTATTCCTTGGTTGATGGGCATTTGGGTTGTTGCCAAGATCTAGCTAATACAAATTGTGGTGCTATAATCATGGGAACATGTATACCACTGTGGTATGATGTTTTTAATTCTTCTGGAAAGATACCCAGAAGGGGGATGGCTGGGTGAAATGGAACCTCTAACCCTAGATTTTTGAAGAATCTCTACATTGATTTCCACAATGGTTGCATCAGTTTATACTTCCAGCAATGGAGAAGGATTCTTTTTTTTCCCACAGCCCCACCAGCATTTGTTCATTTCTTGATAATAACTATTCTTTCTGGAGATGGAATCTCAGTGTTTTAATTTGCATCTCTCAAATAATCAAGGTTGTTGAACATGTTTTCACATATTTATTTGCTCTTTGTATTTCTTCATCTGAGAAGTTTGTGTTTGTTTCAGATGCCCATTATTTGATTGGGTCTTTAAATTTGGGAGGTGTGATTTTTTTGAGTTTTTTTTATATGTTCTCAGTAGTAATCCTTTATCTGAGGAGCAGCTGCCAAACATCTTTTCCCACACTGCAAGTTGTCTCTTCAACTTTTTTTTTTTTTTTTTTTTTGTATTTTAAGGAAGGGTCTATAGGATGTTCAAGGTCTCACTACTAGATCAGACTTGTTTACAGCCTCCCAAGAGCTGGGATAACAGGAGTGTACCACCATGCCCCAGTCTCAATTGCCATCACAGTGTGCCCCAGGGGCAGGGGCAGGGCTGGCACGGCAGGCCCAGGGATTGAACCCCTGGCCCCTGTGCCTGCTTGCAGGTGGTTTAATCCGCTGAGCTATTTGGTCAGTCCTGTAAAAGCTTTTTAATAATTATTCATAAAGTCTTTCCTACACTAGTGTCTTTAAGAGTTTTATCTATTATATCTTTTAGCAGATTTAATGTTTCTGTTTCACTATTTTGATCTTTGATTCAGTTCAAATTCAGTTTAGTGCATGGTGAAAGATATGTGTCTAATTTTAGCCTTTGGCATATGAAGAACCAGTTTTTCCAGCATCATTGTTAAAGAGGCTATCATTCTTCCAATGAATGTGTTTGATACCTTTGTCAAAGATAACATGGTTGATTATGTTTAGAGTTGTTTCTGTATCTTCTAACAGTTCTATTTCTTCTTCTTCTTCTTTTTTTTTTTTTCCAGTGCCATGCTATTTTTCTTTTCAAAAATGTGTTACTTGTTGCAGAGTCTCACTATGCAGCTTGGGCTTGCAGTGATTCCTCCTGCTTTTGGCTTTCCCAGCTCTGAAATTACCAGCACGTGCCACAACTCTGGCTGGCTCAGCCTGTCCTGGGAGCTAGCATGGCACAGCGTGCCATGTGGTGATCAAACCATGTTCCCTGCGCTTGCTTAAGCTTGTGCTTTATTCTGCTGAGCTATCTTGCCAGCCCATCATGCTGTTTTTTTTTTTTTTTATCACAATAGGGTTATAGTATAATTTTGAGTCAGGGATTATGATGTTCTCCTTGCCTTTGTTACCCAGAAATGCTTTTGCCATTCTTGGTATCTTCTGGTTACAAATGGATTTTAATTCATTTGAAAATACACAGAATCTTTAATTCTGTGAAAGATGCTATTGGAATTTTGATAGGAATTGCACTAAATCTGTGTAACAGTTTTGCAAGTATGGTGATTTTTACTGTATTGATTCTTACTACCCAAATGTAGGGATATCTTTCCATTTTCTGCTAATTGCTTCAATCTCTTTTTTCAGAGTACTCTTTTTTACTTTTTCTCTTTCTTTCTTTTCTTTTCTTTTGCGGGACCGGGGTTCAAATTCACAACCTTGCACTTGCCAGGCAGGCACTTGTGCCATGGAGCAATCTCCCCAGCCCCTAGTACTCTGTTTTCAGTAGAGGTCTTTTATATCTTTTGTTAGGTTGATTCCTAGGTATTTCTTTCTTTCTTGGGATACTACTGTGAAAAGTGTTGTTTTCCTAATTACTCTCTCAGTGAATTTTTATTCATGTACAGGAAGGCTATTGATTTTTGAGTGCTTACTTTGTACATAGCTATGCTGCTAAATCTGCTTATTATTAAATCTAGCAGTTTTTTAGTGGTGTTTTTGGGGTCTTCTATGTAAAGTATCATATCTCAAATAATGATAATTCAACTTCTTTCCTATCATTATTCCTTTTATTTTTTTTCTCTTGTGCAATTGTTCTATCTAAAATTTCCAGGACTATGTTGAATAGGAGTGGAGACAGTGGACATTCTTGTCTTGTTCCCAAATGAGTGAAAGCCTTTGGTTGTTTGTCCATTTAGTAAGATATTGGCTGTTTGTCACAGATATCTTTTATCAGATTGAGATAAAGACCACCTATTTCAATTTTCAGTATGTTTTTTTTTTAAATCAAGAATAGGTGTTGAACTTTGTCAAAAGCTTTTTCTAAGGGTTGGCCAGATAGCTTAGCAAATTGAAGTGCTTGCTTAGGCAGACTCAGGGACATGGGTTAGTGGTTTAATCCCCAGCCTGCCAGGCCAGCCCTGCCCCCAGGGCATGCTGAGCCAGTTATTGAGACTGGGTATGGTGACACATGTCTATAATCCCAGTGCTTGGGAGACTGAAAACAAGAGGATCACTACAAGTCTCAGCTGTGTGGTGAGACCCTGTAGACCCTGCACTGAATAAAAAAAAAAAAAAAAAAAAAAAAAGAAGATTTTTCTGTACCTGTTGAGCTGATTATATGACCTTTCCTTCCTTAAGCTTGTGTATCAGGCATTTGTCCCAGCAACGACAAAAGAGTAAGACGGTGACTTTTTGTCCTTGTCTCTGTTAATATGATTTATTACATTTAGGTGATTTATGCATGTTGAACCAGCCATACATATCTGGGATGGATCCCACTTGATCATGGTGTATAATCTTCTTCATGATTTGCTGCATTCTGTTGAAGATTTTTGCATATGTTAATGAGGGAGATTGGCCTACAGTTATCTTTCTTAGTTGGGTCCTTGTGTGGTTTTGCTATCAGGGTAATGCTTTCTTCCAGGAATGAATTTAGGAGTGAGTACTGCTTCCCTTTCAGTTCCATTCAAGAGTTTCAAAAGCAGTGGTATTAGGTCTCCTCTAAATTTCTTGTAGAATTCAGCAGTTAATCTGTTAGAGCTGGGTAGGTTTTTAATTACATCTTGGATTTCACTGACTGATATTCATTTATTCAGGATTTTTATACCTTTTTTTATTCAGTTTTGGTAAGTCATATGTACCTAGGAATCTGTCCATTTCTTCTGCATTTTCTGTCTTCTTAGAATGGGTATAGGTGATCTTCTGAACTTCTGCAGGTTTTGCTGTGATTTTACCCTTTTTCTTCCTAACTATGTGGACTTGCATCATGTTTCCTAATTCTTACAAATGCGTGGATGGCTTTCAGAAAAAAATATCAGTTTTTCTCTTCGAGTGGAATTAAAAAGGGAGGAGAACATCTCTGATATGTGGAATATGAAGTCAAAGAAAATTCAGGGTAAGAAAGCAAAATGCAGTCTCTGTTTCAGCCAGGTAACTAAAAGCTATTCAAGAGTTAGTTCTATGTATAAGTGCATCCATTTTAACACAAAACAATCTTAATAGTTATAATTGAGAATAGACTTAGGGAACACGTGTTACACTGCTAAAGAAAATGTATATACAAAGTGTTCTTTGCACCAGCCTTCCCTCTGTGACCTGAATATCTTCATTTTGCTAAAAACTGAAATATAATATTTTACTTTGAAAAATAATAGGTGACTATCTCAGAGTAAAGCATGGGCCGCTCTCTGCAGCAGTGGGGATGGACAGTAACCTGTCTGAATGGTCACTGTCAAGAGGCACGAGGTGGCTACTTTCCAGTTCTCTCCCAGTTAGCAGAACATACTATTACTCAGCAAGGTCTCCAGCCCCAAGTTCCCGGATACAAATTGTTTTTCTCTTTTGGGGATCTTCTTAATTTCAGAAGCCTACACCAGTATAGACTTTATAATAGTTCAACTGTGCAGGTCTTTCAAATATTCTTTAAATATTTCCTTTGAGCAGAGCTCAGGCCAAGCTTTCACACTTTGTTCTTTCATATATACTACTAGAAGGATCAAGACAGAATCTTCTCATTGTTAAGAAGAGGAAGAAGTCGTTTCAGAAATAATCATATTCATTTTGATCTTTTAGTATCAATATAAATTTTTTGCATTTCATCAACTTTTACTTGGTGCAACTATTACATTGCATGAAGAATTGGCAGTCACAGATGAAGAAGAAAAATGTTCTCACATTTCAGAGGACTATAGAGTAAATGCTAGCACTCTGTTAACTGAACAATAAAGCAACATTCGTATTTTCAAAAGGAAGTCTGAAAATGATCTCGTTCCCATGAATGGGAGTCTCTTGGTGACCCCTGAATGGAGCCATGTCTCTGACTTTGGTTTGGACCAGTGATCAGCTATGTGCCAAACTCTCATTTCGTCTCGTGATACAGGGATTAAAACTGTGGGATTTCGAGCCCAAACCAACACAAACTGCGACTTTACTTCTGATTCCTGTAGCCACAGTCAGCATCTCTAGAGGCAGTGCTTCCTGGATGACTATCAGGTTTCTCTTTTCAAGTAGCCAAATATAAAAGTGAGGATACTAGAGCCTGAAGCTTTTCAGAGGAACAAAGCCCTACATACCTGGAACTTTCTTGCCTGTTCAACAGAGAATGCCTGGGTCAGAAAGCATTATCCAGTACGGTCACATTAGGATATACTTTAATCTCCATGGTGGATTTTTAATTCTAGAGTATAATGTTATTTCTAATGAGTCCAGGACATCCCAGGACTAGATTAGAGAAGAAAGGGGGTGGGTAACACCAAGGTACCAGTGGTGGAAGGCCAGAACTGGAAGACTGGGTCAGTCTTCTGTATGTAAGACTCATTCACTCACCCTTGCTAGCTGGGTGAATCCAGAAGCTCTAAAGGCATCTCTTTCTCTTCCAAATCTTTGTAAGGGTGTCACTTTCCAAAGGGTCACAGAACTTTAATATTCTCTGCTAGCAGGGAGGTGGCTAGGGAAAGGATGAAAGGCAGGGAAAGGAATAGGGGGAAAGGGATAGATGTCTTCTCTATGGAGTGTCAATAAACCTTACAGCTTTTAAATTTGGGTTTTCCTGAAGGACCTTTGTAGAAGTGAAAAGTACATAGGTTAAAAACTCCACAAGAGTGAGAGGGCATTAATCTGAATCTTTAATAACAAGTTCTGCAGGCTAGGAGCTTGTATGATATCTCCAGGAGTTACTGGTGGTCGGGGAGACAGATTTGGAGACTAGAAGAACCAGGCACAGGTTTGCTAAGACACTGGTGCCATGACAACAGACTCTAGAGTCCTGCTGGGAGCAGCCTTTCTGCCTCCTCTTTTGTTTGGATGAAACATGGGCCAAGCTTGACCTGGTCTGGGGTGGACAGGGCTATTAATCTCTCTTTCCTAGCATTACTTAGGAACAGGTAGGAGGATTTCCAGCAGGACTGATTTCCTTCCTTCCTTCCTTCCTTCCTTCCTTCCTTCCTTCCTTCCTTCCTTTTTTCCTTCCTTCCTTCCTCCCTCCCTCCCTCCCTCCCTCCCTCCCTCCCTTTCTCCCTTCCTCCCTTCCAAAAGACAGACAGCCCAATTACCTGCAGAAGGATCTTGTTGCCATCATGGTCCTCTGTCTGCCAGCGCCCCTCACTGATGGGGCTACAGGGGTTGGGCAGGAGAGGCACCAACTCCCCAATGTCCTTTACTCGAAACTCCAGCACAGAGGAGTCGGTGGGCACTGGGCTCTGGTCACAGGGCAGTCTTTTCAGGGAAAACTGGATGTCCACATCCAGATTGGAGAAAATGGGGAAGATGCAGAAGTCTGCTTTCCTCTGACTGGGGCTCCGGCGTAGGATCAGCTCATAGAACTGAAGGCTGTCTGCATAACTGTCATGGCGACAGTAGATGGTGAAGCGCACGATCTCCTTGCCATAGTGCACAGGCCGGATGGCCCACAGAGGGGTCCCAGGGGCCAGGATGAAGAAGTCCTGGCTGCAGGGCAGATAGGGCAGGAACCGGCCTTGCACGCGCTCTGTGTGGTGGTGGCGCCAGGGTGGGCGCTGCAGCGTGCGGTGCAGCTGGAGGATCTGCTCCTCACCATATTCCTCCTGCAGGAAAAGCACCACGGCCAGGGCTGGCTGTGCTCCTTTGGGGGCTTTGCGCCGCCTGCGGCCAACTCGCCTCTCTGACACACGGAACAGCGGCAGGTCGGGGTGGATCCAAGCCAAGACCTTGTCGACGGCCTCCTGCAGTGGCTGGGCCTGGCCTGGGTCTGCAATGATGTGGATGCTTACCAGGAAAGGGTCCTGGGCCTCTTCTAGGGAAAGCTCACCTGGGGGCATGGAATGAACAATAAACAAATTGAATGAATGGGCAGATAAAATGGTGATTATTTCATGAAAGTGACCAGTGATGACACGCATTTAGCAGGAAGAAAGCCAAGTTCTAACTGGATTTAATACTTGACCTATGACTTTCTGGTTTCAAGTTTATGTATAAAAACTACTATGGTTGCATCCAAGCATCCAGAGAAGAGGGAGCCACTGCCAGAACCAGGTCCCAAGCTGCAGTGTTAGCAAAGCACTAGTTCTGCATTTCATCAGGTCCCTTGCGCTTTCCATTAGACCACAGGGAGCCCAGCATCTGTTTTGGAGGGATAACAAATGAGAGAAGCTGCTTCGGCACCCCCGGCAGGCTGTTTAGTATTGCTGGAAATGAGCACAGTGCCTTGCCCCACTGATGTCCCAACACTGCTGCACCCTCTAGCTTGCTTATCTCACTGATTTATTTTGCTCATTCATTTAAGGGACCTGCAGGGAGTCCTCGGCCTAATTGGAGAGCAGAGACTTATGTTTGCTTCTGGGAGCTCACGCTAACCCACAGGTGAAGCTGTCATGCCCAGAGCTTCCATCTGTTGGGAAGAGGGAGGCTGGTTATGACTGTTGCTGAGATCAGGGAAGGACAAGTATCACATTCTTGCTGTCTGCTGCAGCTTGCTGGGACAGAGGGTATCAGTAAGGAAGCACAGCAAGGTCAAGACTGCCAGATTAGGCTGTCTTGGCTGGGTGAGTCCACCCACAAACCCACAGATCTTGATCGAGTGGGGTGCATTCCCATGTCCTCACTCAGGCAGGGTATCTAGAAGCATCTAATGCCAAGTGTAAAGCTGGTTGTTTGACTTGGCAACATCTTCTCAGGGGCTGACACAGTTGACTGGCCACAGGGTTCTATTTCAAAAGATGTTCTGTTTGCCTTTATCTAAATTCTGTGATAAATCTAACGTACCAAGACATCTTTAGGTCAAGTGTGATGGGGAGACAACACTGGATTCTTTCACAATGTAGACATGTCTTTCCTTGTGTGCCCCCCTGTCCACTAACAGTGTTAGGTCTGTAATGATCAGTGGACAATAATTTCTGAGAAGTGTGATGTACTTTTAGGAACCACAGCCTCAGTCAGTTCACCAGACAAACAGTGTTTTCTTGTGTAGGTAAATAAGACATTTTCTATGGGCCCATGAATCCATTCCACCATGTGCATCTATACTAGCATGACTTTAATCTTTTTGGATTAAAACCTATCTTAGCCAAGAGTTGTGGTGCACATCTGTCATCTCAGCACTCCTGGAGGCTGAGACAGCAGGACTGCAAGTTTGAGCCAATCTGGACAACTTAATGACTTACTGAGGCCCTGTCTCAAAAACAAAAGGTTAAAAAGATGCAGGGAGTATAGTTCAGTGCAAAGGCCCCCAGGTTCAACCCAGTAATAAAAAATAAGAATAATAAACAAAAACTTGTCTGAATTTGCATCCCAATCCTCACAGCTAGATATTATTGAATTTTTTACTCACTCACTCATTCCTTAAGCAATCAATACATACAAGGTACTAGGGAGATAAGGAAGCTGACACCACTGAGGACTATGCGAGTCTGTTTACAAAGACTCTGGCATGAATAGTCTGCATAGTTCCTTGCGTCATACATGAACCTGTATAACAAAAGGTAGCAGAATTTTAACCATAAGCCACAGGTGAGAATTTCTTGAAACATGGTTATAAAAAAATAAAATTCAATCTGCTATATGCCTATAAGAGATGCAACACATTAGCATCTTACATGGGGGTTGAGTTCTAGAGTTATCACTGGGTAAGGATTACCTATAGACAATACCACTGGAAGTCTCTTTAATTCCCAGCAAAGCACAGATGGCACTGGCCTGCAACAAGACAACCCAACCAGATGTGCAAATGCTGCTTTGGCTGGACACCATACGTATGAAACAGCCAGCTCCCGTGAGGGCTGGCACAGCAGAATACTCTGCTTCTTGATAGACACTAAAGCTCCACCCCTAAAACAAAACCCTCATTGAGCAAGAGGCCTTCAGGAGTTGAAAGGCTCCTGGGACCTAAGAATGACTAAAGTGGTCCCAGTTCTCTCACAGCCATGGAATAGAATGACAGGTAGAATTAGTCCAACTGTCTGCTCTGTCTCCTTTCCTCCCTCTGGCTGAGCATGCATTCCTAAACTCTTGAGAGATAAATACGAGCATGATGCAATTCTGATTTTCTTTTATGTACAAAGGAAGGAGCAACTGTTTGTCTCTAGTGCTTCTGAGAAGGCTTCCCAGAGGAGGAAGTGGGTGAACTGGGTCTCAATGGGTAAACATCTCACTTAGAATAACCCCTAATGTGGGAGGGATTGCTGAAGCAGGAGGGAGGCTACTGATGAAGGCACAGAACTGTGCAAAAACAAACACATTTGGAAGCGGGTGATGGATGATTCTGAAACATGGCAACAGATGCAACTGGAAAATAACTGAAACCAGGTTCTATAGACTTGAGATCAATTTCGCGGGTGATACAAGGTTTTCACACAGGAATGTCAGTGTCAAGCAGGAGCTTGACTACAGGCAAAGTAAAGAGAGGCTTAGTGAGGAGTCCAGGCAACGATACCAAGGATGTGGCACAGTTTGCATTCGAGGCCCTCTTTTTTGTTCTATTCTGTCTCTATCATCAAATGATTTTGCAGTTGCAGGTACCACAGAAGAGGGAAATCTACGTTTGAGTGATGCAATACTGTCTGTATTGGAGTTCTGATGGCTCTCTAAACCATCACGATGAGTTGTCAAGATTCAGATCAAGTGGGGGATATACATATCAAAGCGAGGATATAGTCTAAAGATGTTTAAGTCAGTGTTCTCATTGGGATGAACCACCTGACACGTAGGACTTAAAGGAGGAAATAGTTCATGGGACACCTGGTTTCAGTCCACGGTTGCCTGGCCCCAAGATGTGTGTCAGAAGGATATGTGTAGCAAAGCTGTTCACCTCATGGCAACTGAGAAGCAGCAAAAAGGGAATGAGTGCCAGAGGGTAATGGCCAGAGATCAGGTATAGTCCTGGCTCTGATCTCAGAGGAAGAACACTCCAGATGCCATCTTCCTGCTGGCACATGCCCAGGTCCTTACATCTCTGCACTATCCGCAAGGGTGACTCAAACAGGCTGGCACCCAGGTGGGTGCACAGAAAAGAGAAAAGCAGAACAGTAATGCCAAGAAAGCCTGCAGCCAGTGGGGAGGGGCAAGGGCAAAGGCGGGGTGTGAAGTGGGGAGGGGGCATTGGAGTCTCCTACACTGAGCTGTCAAGGCTCTTAGCCTTGTGCTACCTCCAGCAGTGGCACAAAAGTTTCTCAGAGAGCAGTAACAAGGGCTGTGCTAATCCTGCATGGGTGAGTGAATGCTTGCAGCTCTACACAAGGGCAGGTTGCCCAGCACAGAGCAGTGGCTGGGCCGAAAGGCATTGCACAGAGCTCCAGAGCCCTGGCAGCTGGGTATGCGGCCAAGAGCAAGCAGGCAAGGAAGCTCAAGACTTGGCAGATTCCCAGCGCCCTCTGATATCACACAAGCCATGTATATGGTGAAAATGCTGCTCTCCAGGGAAGGAGATGGGGCAAGGGCATTAGCATGCTCTGGCCATCTCTCTCAAGGGCCAGTGCACAGGGCTCAAAGAACTGCAGAAAACAGCTCACAACTGTCATTGGGTGCTAGGGTTACACACGCCCCAGGGAAATCCGTCTCTGTAGAGCTACACAGGGAACTAAGTATTTGAGGGGAGAGAGAGAATACCTGAATAATTAATTATCATGAAAAGCCTGTAGGCCTCCCTGGAGAAGCAGAGCTGATGCATCTGTGGGATGTGCTCTGCCTTTATCATATCTATTACCCGTCTTCTCCAAGGCCTACAGGGAGCACCTGTTCTTGCAGGACAAAGCAGACCAGACTGCTGGTCACAGTCTCAACCAGGCTTCCAAATTAGAGCTTCCACAAAGGAAAGGGAAGACCCTTATGTGATGGACAACTAGAGTTCCCATTGATAAAAACAACTTTAAAGAAAGCAGTGCGAAAGGCAAGACCTTCTATGAGGCAGAAAGTATAAAGACATCCCAGGTATTCGCTGCCTTCCACCCCCCATGTTACACACCATCTGTGTGTCCCTTTTTGTCACCTAAATTCAACAGAAAAAATTTAACTATAAGCATTTACTGAGCTTATTGGCCAGACAGTGTCCTAAAGGCTTTACGTGTTTTATCTGATTTAGTGTTTAAAACAATGCTATGTTGGAGGTATTCTCCCCATTTCTGTAGTTTAAATGTTAAAAGATTTGCATGAGTTGTTGAGCAAGAGAAAAGTAGGGGCTGTCTGAACTGTCTGAGCCCTGAACTTCCCATGAGCAAGCTGTCACTTTGTACCCTATTACTTCACACACCCACCGTTCTTATACTCTACCTGTTGACTGTTTCCTCATAACCTTAGCCTGCCGGGCCTGGTCTCTGAACCTATGGCTCAGCTCCTTCAGCCAGCATGGGTGGGGGATCCTGTTGTCATTGGACTGGCTGCTCACTTAGGTGGGCATCCTTTGCTGAGTGCTACGAGCAGGGGGGAGGACCCAGGCCCTTCTGCCTGCTGAAAGGCTTCTGGATGCTGGACTGCTGCTTGATATCTCAGTGCTGCTGTATCAGGACCCTCATTGCTATTCTCTGCAGCGCTGAGCTTCACATCAGCCTCCCCTGTGCTGTCTTCTACCAGTCTTGTGTCTTTTACACAAACTGGCCACTGGTATGTCCCCAAAGCAGTGACTTCCCAGTACTGGGCAAGTACAATTGAAGGTCAAGATGTCTCATTTCAAAGGAATGCCTGAACTTGTCTCAGGATATGACAAGGTCAGACACCTCTTTTCAGAACTTTTGAGCAATAACTGATATTACTGTCATTTAATCCACAGTTTCACACTAACACTTTGAAATTCAGTTGCAATCATTTACTTAATCCAAGAGTATTTTTTGAGCACCTACGACATGGTAGGCACTGGCAGATACAGTGGTGAATAAAACAGAACTGCTTCCACAGAGCCTGTAGTCTAGTGGAACAGAGAGAGGATAAACATATGAGACGAAGTTGGTAGCTGTAGATACTTTGCTGAACAAACACATGTTCACCGTGGGCATAATAAGAGGTTTCCAAGGGAGTAGCCAGAAGCATTTACCATCAACTGAACAAATCAGCATGTGGCCTTCCAGTGCCAAAATCACTGCCAACACCTGTGCCCCATGAACTCCCAGAGGGCCAAGAGAATCAGAACTGGGGCACCGCCTACTCTTGGTAGCTGTTTGGTGTAGGGCAGGTGGCCCTGGGGCCTGATGTGAGGCTCTATAACCTCATATGCTTGTGGGTAAAGAAACTCCATTTGAATTTCTAAAGCCCCTTTTGGCAGCACCAAGTAGTTCTGGAGCTTGGATGTAAGTCAGCAACCAGACAGACCCACCAAGCCAGGGAAAGAAAGTGCAGGTCAGGAGGGGGTCAGACTCACACCAAATACACTCTCTAGATTTCAGACAGGTTGCATCTGATAGTCAATATCAAGCCAGGAAGACTCCAGAGTCCTCCAAAGAGGACAAAATCCACAGAGGGCCACTTTCCTGTCTCAGGCGGTATAGTCAACCCACAAGGCCAGACATTCATGAAAGGGCAATTCACCCAGCATATAATAAATAACCTTCTTTCTTTGTATTTTTCCCCAGTTTTCAAAACCAGATCTTTTATTTATTTATTTTATGTATTTATTACAGAGTCTACAGGATTTCACTACACAGATCAGACTTATAGTCATCCTCTTGTTTTCAGCCTCCCAAGCTCTGGGATTATAGTCATGTGCCACCACGCTCAGTCTCAGTTGCCATCTCAGTGTACCCTGGGGTTGGGGCCAGCATGGCACCCCGGATCAAATCCTGGTCCCTGTGTCTAAGGAGGCACTTTAGTCTGCTGGCTGGTCCTTTAAAGCCAGTTATTTAAAGCACTGAATTAATGAGAAAGTTTGTGAGCAATATCCTTATTCCGTCAATATTTAAAATACAATCTCAGACTTAAAAAATTCTTGTTATCTTATAATTTCAGCAAAGCCATTGGTTGACCTCCAACTTCGGACTGCTCAAGTAGTAAGGCTGGTCCCAGCGCTACACCCAAATCAAGCCCAGATCAGACGCTGGGGTAGGAATAACAGCAAAAGGTGGCAGGGAAGTGATAGCGCAGGTGATACAGTTCTTTTCCCTTGGCTTGAATTCCAGAATTTTTTGTAACTAAAGAATTGTACATAGGCTGAAATGGTTAGACTGAAACCTGTATTTCCACTTGGTAGAGAACAACAAGGAATGTTTCCGATGCTTGTGCCTATTCAGGTTTTTGTAAGAAGAACCCTTTACTCTAACTGTAGCTATTCCACTATTCTCTCAATTTTCGTCATCTGCCGTAGAACAATGTCAGGACCCTGCATGCCTGATTTGTATTCCTGAGCTCATTCTGAAAGTAGGACACTGTTAAGAAATAATATAGAAAGTAAGGCAGATACTTCAGCTGCTCTGGGTTTTTTTTAGCTTGGAGATGGGACATCTATTTCACTTTAAATGTATGTCTACACTTCATTCAGACCTATCTTCTGAAACACACCTTCCTGCTGGAAAGAGGAGGGAAAGCAAAACCAGATATGAACTAGAGAGCAAAGACAAAGACACTTTGAATTCTGACATAGTTTCACACAGATTCTGGGAGAGGACCAGGAGGTGGGCTGTACTTAGTCTCAGGAGGTTTAAATGCAGCTAGAAACACTGAGCAATATCTAGCATATTTTTGTAATCCCAAGCCCTATAATGATTTTGAATGTTTATGAGAAGATAACACAGGTCTAAGGCACACTGATACCCAGTGCCTAATATATGCTTAGACTCCCTTTACATAAAAATTCAAAGGGTCAGAAGACGTTAGGAGATGATGGCATTTTACACAGATTCTTTCTCTTTTTTTTTTTTTTTTTTTTTTTTTTTTTTGGCGGGACTGGGGTTCAAACTCATGATCTTGCACTTGCCAGGCAGGCACTTGTGCCACGGAGCTATCTCCCCAGCCCCCAGAATTCTTTCTTCTGCTTAGTAATTTTAGTTATATGCTCATTGTTTTCATGCTAGCGACTGTTAGGCATGCCATCACGTAGCAAGGCCTCCTGCTTCTCAGTGCACAGGATCTGTGACCATATGCAGAGGCCTCACCATTATCCTCAAGACTGACCTCAAGATTTAGTCAGAAAATCACAGAAAAAGCCCAGTTCTCCCCATAGCTGGCAAAGCAAAAATGTCTTGCAACTATTTTTGTGACAAAAAGGAAAACCTGTCTTCTAAGCACAGGTTGAATAGTTCAGTCTCACTAGTTTTATGAGCCCATAATATTGTCAGAAGATGTTCGGGGGAGATAAAAAAAAAGGGTGAGTGAGAACAGACGGGACGTTCCTGCTCTTCTCTAAGTACCGTGGAGTATAAAATAACAGTTTAATCAATACACAAGAAAGAGAAAAGGAAGAAAGAAGGAGCTTTCTTGGTCAGTTATAAATGTGGGAACTCTGAGAGGTTGTGGCCTGAGTTCTTGAACAACATTCCCTAAATACTGCCAGCCTATCGTCCTGTCAGACGTTAAAGCCAGCAGTATAGACAATGAATGAAGACAGAACTTGTCTACTCCCTGCCTCCCGTGAAGCCGATGCACAGGGGACACAGTGCTTCGCTGTGGCCATTACTACTGCCCATGGCTAGGACAGAGGTGATACCAACACCACACCTTCAGTGAGAGAAACAGAAGACTTTACCTGGAGGGTCTCCCCACCACCAGTGTCTCCCTACTCACGATCTACTTGACACAGCAGCTCTATTCACTGCTCACATACTGTGCATGCATTGCACCTGTGTCTCTTTGTACATTAAATCACAGTTTTTATGAGAACCTAGCATGCTCATCCGTGCCAGTGGATGGCAATTTTGGAGAATAATCTGGCAACAGGAGTCAGAAGCTTTACACACTGCTTATACAGTGCAGCAACTCTACTCACAGCTGTTTGTTCTCATAATGAAGGCTCTAAGCAAGGATTAATGTAAAGAGGTTCAAGTGTTATAACGGCGAGAAACTGAATCCAACCTACAGAACCTACACTAGGGCACTCATTAATAAGCACAGTATAGAAGTACAGTGGAATATCACGTGGATACTCACTATTGGGAAGTCAATTTCCTGACACATAAAGGTGTTTGAATATAGTTATATATATATATATATATATATATATATATATATATATATATTGTTATGGTTTATGTCTAGTTGTCCCCCCAAAGCCTCATGCAATCATGGGGCGGGGACTACTAGAATTTGAGACATGAGTCATGATCCACTAGGATTATGTGTTACAATTGGTTCCTCCCTGGA
>PVKN010022707.1:0-15057 GCA_004027915.1 Capromys pilorides | reverse complement strand
TTTAAATTTTATTTATTTATTTATTTGTTTTCTTGTTGTGTTTGTTTGTTTCTTTCTCTATTCATCTTGTGGCTGGCTCAGCCTGCCCTGGTGGTGGCGCTGGCGCAGCATGTGGTGCCGGGGATCGAACTGCAGTCCCCGCAGTTGCCTGAGCCCTCCCAAGCAGGCGCTCTAGACCACTGAACCATCTCGCCGGCCCAATAACTTTTATCTCTCTTTTTTTTTTTTTTTTCAGCAGTACCAGGGATTGAACTCAGGACCCTGTGCTTGCCAGGCAAGCATTTAGTCCACTGAGCTATTTCCCCAGGCCCTCCTTCTTGATTTTAAGGCCTTATAGCCTAAGGGGAAAGAACTTCCACTATGTTCAGATATGGCTAGACTGCACAGGTTACTTTTCCCTTATCTGAAATGCTTAGTACCAGAAGTGCTCTTGATTTATGATATTTATGGAGGCATGGTCGACCTGCACTAGCAAGGAAATATAGAAAACAAATAAAAAGAGAAATGACAACTTAAAAAAGCACATCTCAAACTCCTTTGAGGCCTGGGTTTGCATCTAGTTCATTTTTAATTCTAACACCTACCATAATGTATGATACGTAATAGAGGCAACATACCTTTTTGTCGGGTAAATAATGATGAAGCAAATGAGATCATACATAATTAAAAAGAGAACACAGGCCATGGCATCACACAAACCTAAATTTGATTTTCAACTCTACTGCTTCTTGGCATGTATGGTTTTAGATAAGCTGTATACTCTCTTGGGGCCTCAGTGTCCTCATATGATAAAGTAGGATAATAAGACCTACTGCATGCAAATGGGAGCCAGGAAGGAGGGGAGGGGATGGACTAGAAGAGGTGGTCCTCCAGGGATCAAACTCAGGGCTGGCGCTTAGACCGCTGAGCTCTCTCCCGGGCCTGGACTTGATTCTTATGCAGTGGAATCCTACTTACAGGTGGGGCTGTCAGTGCTAATTGATCCTGAAGAATAATCAGTACAGAGCAATGTGTAAGGTGGGCAGAGGGGGTGGCAGGGAGAAGTTAGATGACAGAATCCAAGAGGCACAAGAGCCTAGATTCAGAAGACAGCAAGGGTGAAAAAAAGAATTAAGATGTGCTATATGCATGTTCTAACTCCACATAAGGAATGCAAACAATATGCAGTGTAAATATGTACTGGTAAATTGTATGTATGTATGTATATATTTATCCTGCCTCAGGTTTATTTGTACAAAGAGTGCAGAGGACACCAACTCCCCACAGATGGGATTTCGGGGGTCACACCAGTCCTTCTGTTTTTGCATCAGTAGATAGGAGGCTTTTACTGTGGAGCCTTCATGGGGGCCTGGGCACCTATGGAAGCCTGGGCTGCAGCAGAAACTGGAGCCTGGGCCTTGGCTGGAGCCTGGGCCTTAGGCCGGCAAGGCCTGTGATTCTTGGCAATGAGGGCATGGATACGTTTCCCAAGCTTGGGGTGGACAACATAGGCAAGTCGAGTGAGCCTATGATTTACTCCTTTTGGGATGATCTTGGGCTTGACCTCCTTGGGCTTGATGAGGCCCTTGGTAGCCTCAGCGCATGCACTCATGGTCTTGGCATGGTTTGCTTGCATCTTCTTGAAGCCCTTCTTGTTGTGCTTCTTGGCAAAACGCATGTTCTGAAGGAACTCGGGATCTACCCCTCTCAGAAATTCATATTTTTGTGACCGAGATTTCTTGATGCCATTTCTGTGCCATTTTTGGGACTGGTTGTGCGTGGTGTGGTTCTTGGACTTGGCCATAACTGCACTGTAAACTGTGGCTGCCTGGAACCGGAAGAAGAGTACTAATACATTTTAAAAGAGCGTGGAGGTGATAGTCTTTAGGTGGAAGAATTGGCAGGTCCAGCTTTAGAGAAGGTTATCTAAGAGTGCAGAATCAGGAAGAAAAACACAAATCACCTTCCTCACAAGGCATGGAGTGAGCCAGAGTCCTCTAGAGGCCTTTCCCTAAATCTCTGTCATATCTCAGTCTTGTTCTGCTGTTCTTTTGTCTGTTCAGATTGTGGGGTGTTTGCTTTTGTGTTTTATTTTTTATTTTTATTTTTTAAATGTTTATTTTTACTTTTATTTTTTTTGATGGGACCAGGGTTCAAACTCACAACCTTGCACCTGCCAGGGAGGCACTTGTGCCGCAGAGCTGTCTGCCTGGTCCCTGCTTTTGTATTTTAGTATGTTGTGTATAGTTTGCTGTTAAAAGCTGCATATGATGTGTCCAGATGAAAGAAAATCAGTTACCATGGCTTTTAGTATGAGGATTTAATGTTTTTCTGATCAAGTCAGGCTGTGTTTAGTACTTGCTTTTGCTGTGGTAACAGAGGATAGCACTGGAAGCAGCGTCCTTACTTTGGTCTCCGCTGTTGTTTTGAGATTTATCTCAAGACTCTTTGAAAGGAATAGAGATGGGTAGTGAAATGTAGATTCTCTGGGGCCTGGAACTGAGGCACCTGGAGATGACAATTTAGTGAACAGAAGGAGAAAAGGTGAATCTCCAGGATTTGAGAGAGAGCTGATGGGAAAACTAGAAACTGTGGAGATGCTGAGGAGATGGAGCACAGTGTAGAGAAAAGAATGAGGCAGTCTTCAAGGCTCACCCAGTTCCCAGAGAGGGGTGTACCTGCCCCCACTGGTGCAGAGTTACTGGGAGATGGCTAGTGTTCCAAGAAGACAGCAAACTAGGCCAGTAACACTAGCCCTGAGAGACACCTGCAACTGTAGTTATCTGCAAAAACAGTGCGGTGTTCACTTATAAACTGTCTCTGTCCACAAGGCAGGCTGGAGTTGTGGAGGGAAGTCAGTGCAGCACCTGTCATATCTGAGAAGACTGAATCAGAAGTCATCTCTGGAAGAAGTTAATTATTTGGGACCCAGTCACAGAGCAGCTGCAGAGCAGCTATGCTCCAGAATTTTGTGTGTCACCTTGCCATGGGGCTGGCTGAGCCACAGCCATGGGAGGGAGCTGGGCATAGACCCCAAGAGAAGTTTAAGCTCGGCTACTAAAGTCAGGGGGCCCTGCCATCTATGGAGAGAAGCCAGGCCCATGGTGGGCTTTCCCAGGGGTCTGAAAGTACTGGCATTAAGTGATCTATTTAAACCTCCCACGCCACCTCCATTAGGCACAGAGATCAGTGGTCCGTTTGCTTTCCCTATCTTTTGTTGTGAACAGCAACACAACTCAGTTTGAACAGTTGGTATGGCACAAGGCTTATGGCCGGGGTGGCCTCTAGGGTGCTGGATGAGCCCAAAGTCCATTGAGCTAGGTGGGAACCTGGAGAGAAGGTGGAGCTGCTGGAGGTGCTGCAGCCCTGGGCTGCACGCTCACAGGGCTGATCGAATATTCACACACAGAAGCAAGAGTGTGGAAACAGAGTAGGTCGTATCCAAGATTTAACCAGACACACATGGTGACTCACTATCCATCCCTCATATCTGCTGAACTCCAACACTGCGGACCCTGGAAAGTAAAAGACTCATTCAAACACTCAGAAGAGTGTTTTTGGACTTTTTCCTTCTCCGTTGGTTCTTTGGGGTTTCCTTTTTTTATTTTGCTTTATTTTACTGTCTAGATTTTTAAACTTTCTGCTAGTTTACTCTTTAATAGAATCCCTTCTGTCTCTTCTCATCTTTTAAATTTTACTTTTTTCATCTCCCATTCCCCACCCTCATCTGTCTTTACTAGTGTAACTATTGAGCTTTAGGAATCTTTTAACAGTTAACAGTACACTACTACCATTGAGTTCTTTTCTAGTGTTGCTGATACGTTTAGTAGATTCTTATTGTGTGTCATTATTTGGCTTGTCTTTGCACTTATGCTGTAATTATAGATGTATTTTCTATGGTTAAGGGTTGTTCATTACTGGTTCTTATGGTGTGTTAACATCCAGTTTTTCTGTATGTTACTGCTACTGATTTTGTAGGTATTGCCAGGGTGACATAGTTGTTGTTATTAATTGGTTTTCTCTGCATTGTTTTGTGTCATTAACAATACTGTGGTCCACTGCCAGAGAATTAGGTGTTGGGTGAATTATGTTGCCCACTCCTCTCCCTAATTAATGAAGGGGGTTGGACCTTGGAACAGAGGCAAAGGCCTACAGTTAGGCACCCTAGAATTACATCACTGAACAGCAGATACTAACTAAAGAGATTTCCATACTAACAACAAGATCTTTCCAATATACTTAAGCCCCCAAACCTAAACATGTATGCCACATACACATGCACACACTAGAAACATGAGAAGACATGGCAGCAAAATGCCTTCCTAAACTCTCAACTCTACTAAAACTGATTGACAAGGAATTGATAGGGAAGTAATAAAAAATGCATAGCTAGGTTATTTCACATGACAGAAGAGGAGAGATCTAACTACATAGGAAATAGACTTAACAAGCAAACTCATAAGTGAGTTTATAGAAGACACTGATTAAAAAGCTAGCTGACCTGCTTAGGCAGAGTGCAGCAGCTGGGGTTTGATTCCCAGCTTGCTGTGGTGGCCCTGCTCCTGGGTGCAGCTGAGATGGTGAATGAGACTGGGCATGGTGGTGCATGCCTGTAATCCCAGCTCTTTGGAGGCTGGACACAGGTGGGTCATTATGAGTCCAATTTACATAGTGAGACCCTATAGACCCTGTAGATCCTGCACTAAATGCAAAAAAAAAAAAAAAAGTCAAACCAGACTGTTATATCCTGAAAAACTATCTTTCTAAATTGATGGAGAAATAAGGAATTTCCATAATAAAGAGCGCCTTAAAAATTAATGACCACCAAAACATTAAAAAAAAAAATCTCAAAGATATCTTAGAAGGAGACAATAATGTTAACAATGCCAAAAGGTCTGATAGAATGAACATACTAGGCAGGAGGTGTAGGTAAGCACATGGGGAAAAAGTGAACCAAAATAGGAACATAACACAATGATAGGAGTTAATCAATATCTTTCAGCTGTAACTATCAATATTAATAGTCTCAATTATCTCATAAAAGATGCAAAGTGGATAAAAATACTTCAACTGAATACTCCAAAGGAAACAAATTTAATCCAAAAAGACATTCACAGACTAAAAATCAAAGGATGGAAGCAATATTCCATATAACAGCTCTAACTATTCTAGGTCTATTCTGGTTATGAATTTTCGACTTGTTTTCTCTAGCACTGTGAGGAATGTTATTGGTATTTTGGCTGAAGTTGTATTAAGCTTGTATATGAGTTTTGAAAATATGGCCGTTTTAACAATATTGGATCTGCCTATCCAGGATCAGGGTATATCTTTACATATTCTGATGTCCTGGCCAACCTCTTTTTTTTTTTGGAGTACTGTAGTTTTCATGGCAGAAGTCTTTCACTTTCATTGCTATGTTAATATCTAAGTACTTATCTTTTGTGATGATATTATGACTGATACTATTTTCCTAATTTCTTTTTTGGTGGCCTCATTATTGGTGTTAAGAACCTTGATTTTTTTTTTTTTTTTTAACAGTAGCAAAGCTTATTAAAGGTAGGAAAGAAACAGGCTCTGTAGAGTGGTTTGGGCCAAGTAAAAGTAGGAAGAGAAGTGCAGTCTACAGCACTAGGGCGTCCACCAGGCAGGAGGGAACACAGTGGCCCACTGCTGATTTTTGTGCATTGATTTTGTAACCCTGATAAATTACTGAATTCGCTCACCAATTTTAAGCGTCTTTTGTAGAATTCATTGGATTCTCTATGTAGAGAGTCGCATCATTAGTGCATAATGATAATTTTACTTCTTCTTTTTCTATACATAAATTTATTATTTCTTTCTTGTGCCTGATTATTCTGGCTAATGTTTGAAGTGCAATATAGAATAGAGGTGGTAATAGTGGAATTCTTGTTTTGTTTCTGATTTTACAGGGATAATAGTCAGTTTTTCCATAATTAATACAATTTTGATAGGAAAGTTATTGGAATGTTTTTTTGTCAAATTACGATAAGAACCTTCTATACATATTTTCTTCAGATTTTTAAAACATGAGCAGATGCCAGATTTTGTTAAAGGCTTTCTTGTATCTACTAACCTCATCATGTGACTTTTGCCCTTGCTTCTATTTATGTTATATGTTACTTTTATTGATTTATGAACCATCCTTGCATCCCTGGGATAAAGCCTGCTTGTTCATGATGTTCGATCTTTTTGATGACTTGTTGCATTGTTTATGAGCATATTTTTGTGGGTTTTGCATCTTTGCTCATTGAAAATATTGACCTGTAGTTCCTTTTTTTGGTTGGATCCCTGTTCGATTTTAGAATCAGGATAGCACTAGCTTTCAGCAATGATTTTGGGAGTATTTCTTGCTTTTCAATTTTATTAAAAAGTCTGAGGAGTACTTAAGTTAGAGCTTTCCTGAAGTTTTTATAGAATTCATCAGTCAATCCATTGGGCACTAAAGTTTTCTTGTTTCTGTACAATCCCACCTCTTTTCTGGAAGAACAAGGGCATTTTTCTTCAGTTTTCACAGTGAGAATCCAGTGAGGATTTCAGGAGGTGAAAACTCAGAAAACTGTTGGAGAACTCTCAAGGCTTCTTCCTAATGTTTTTAACTCTTACACTAGTGTTTAGTCTACACTAAACCTTCATAATTCATCTGTTACAGTTTGAGTGTTCCAATAGGCCTTTGCTATTGCTATGGACTTTTGATTCAACAAATTATGATTTTCTCTATTTATTTCTCTAGTTTTTAGGGCAGCAGTTATTCCTCTCTTCTTTACTAGACCTATGAAGAGTTGCGATTTTCAGTTTGTTCCAACTTTTTTTCTTGTTGTGAGGATAAAGTGATGACTTCCAAGTTCTTTGTGTGTTAAATAAGAAAGTAGAAGTCTCAAAGACCTTTTTAGTTTACTTTTAATTAATTTGACTAGCTTGTCTGGAAGCCATAAGTGGATAATTTTTAAGGGAGGAAAGAATGTGTCTTTTATTTTTAATAGTGATTACTCATTATTCATTTATTTATTTAACCATTACTTGAAGTCCTTAGTGTGCGTTGACTGCATTATGCTGAAATTTGTGGAAGTTATAAAGAACAATAAGATATGATTTCTGAGATTAGATTGTGATTAGATTCTTCTAGTCCCATTCCTCCCAACTGGCATTGTCTTCTACACTGCAAACTTGTTTTCTCTGTATTTGAGCCAGTGGCAATATAGTGTAGACACTATCACATTAGAACTGAAGACTGGTCAAACATTGGCTCTGCCTCCTGTCAGCCATGTATTTTGAGTACATTTCTTAGATCCTCTGAAGTTGACAATAGGCTATGTCATTGGACTTTTACAAGGATTAATTTATAACTGCATAGAATATCGGAAGCATATTATCAATAAATGGTAACTATTTTAATAATAATAAATATTGTTATTATTAATGTATTTAGTATAGGGTCTACAGGGTCTCACTACACAGATCAGACTCATAGCGATCCTCCTGTTTTCAGCCTCCCAAGCCCTGGAATTATAGGTATGCACTACCACACCCAGTTTCAATCTCTTTTTCACCCTGGGGTTCAAACCCCAGTCCTGTGTCTGCCTAAGCAGGAGCTTTAATCTGGTGAGCTATTTGGCCAACCCTATTCTAATTATTATCTTTGATAATATCAGAAGTTGGTTGGTGGGATACTAGGAATGCTAAAATAGTCTCTTTTTTAAAAAACTGTGATAAATACAATTATGTGATATTTACAAATATCACAATATGTGATATTTACATGTGTAGTTTAGTATTAAGTATATTCACTTTGTTATACAAGCAATTTCCATAAGATTTCATCTTATAAAATAGAAACTATATCTATTGATGGGCTGGGGAGATGGCTCAGTGGCATAAGCATCTGCCTAGCAAGTTCAAGGTCCTGAGTTCAATCCTTGGTACAAAAAAAAAAATCTTTTCTCCTGAATACTGGCAATCACCATTCTACTTTATATTTCTATGAGATAACATCTTTTTTTTTTATAACATGGATATGAATTTCCCTCTGGTGTGAGTCCTAAAGGCTTATATCATTCTTCAGGCAAGTATTGGGTACATTCATGAAAGAAAACACGTATGTACACATTTTTCAGAGTCCTACTGAAAGTTGGGCAATGTCCTTCCACCAAGATTCTAGGTTCCCTAGCATCGCTGTTAACAACCAATCATTTCCTAAGTTGGGCTTCCTTAATTTCAAGTGGAAAGTGTGGGACTGCGACCCTCAAACTGTAGCCTCATCTTTTTGTTCTGTGTGTTAACCTTGCTGCTGGCTTGTAATCCTGGCTTTTTCAGGTGCAGATTCTGTCTTTACATAGGTGGCGCCCAAGCTTCTGGATGCAACTTCAATCTTGAGTATCAGATTCACCTCTATGCTTCACTGGTACTCTAAATCCAACAGGTCCCAAGCTGAGCTCAGGCTTTTTGCTCCTCATACATTCTGTGATCTTCATCTCTACAAATGTGTTTGCCTATGTCATGGTTTGTGTATAGGTGTCCTCCAAAGCCTCATGCAGTCATGGGGAGGCTTCTGGAGTTTGTGATTGATTATTGTGGGTGTGGATGCTGCATCTGCCCTGCAGCAGGTAATTTGCATTTCAGTGTAAGGAAGGAAGAGAAGTTAGCTGCTTGAGCTGCTGCTACGCCTCCCTTTATTTTTGTTCTTTGCTGCACTCAAGAAAGGTTGTTCTCTGCCATGAGCTACCCTGCCTTGGAGCCAGCTAAGTACGGACTGAAACATCTAGTAACTGAGAGCTAAATAAACCTTTCCTTCCTTCATTCTGGGTGTTAGGTATTTGTCCCAGCAATGAGAGAAGAGTAATTAAGACAGCATATTCCCAGGTCAGTAGTCCTTATTCTTTGGAGCCATGTTTGATTTCCTTCCTGTCCTTTACCCCTACTTTCACGTACAGTCAAAGGCAGAGGAGTCTCATTCACAGCTTTTCTGTCTTTTCCTCTCTACTGTCACTATTGCTTACATTTTCTTTTATGAAGTCCATCCAATTGTGTTTGCCTCATTTCTTAACTTGATGCAGGATGGTGGACTCTGGCTTTAGAAGAGCCCATTTGGAGAAGTATGACTGTACAGTAGGGTCCTGACTATGGGTTCAGAGTCCTAAGCCCAAGGAAGCGAAGCCCCTTGAATGCCAGTTTAGTGTCTAAAAGAATCAGTCAGGGTGTGTGATTGCTCATAACCTTTAACATCCCACAATTCCCCATCAGACACATCCAAGGGAGATCAGTCACAGATCAGATACATCGGACTGGTAATGAACATTGTCCAAAACTTGTCCCAATCCTTTTCAAGTATATTAATTACTGCTGCATAGCAAATCACAAAAATATCATGCCTTAAACCTTAAATCAGTGCATATTTACGATTTAATAGTTTTTGCAGGTTAGGAATTGGTACGACTTAATGATCTCATGCAGATTCCAAGGTCTCTCATAAGATTGCAATTGAGGTGTCAGCTAGAGCCTTAACTATGTGATGCTTGACTGGGGCAGGATCTGCTTCCAAGACCACCTGGTGGTTATCAGCAGGAGTTAGTTCCTCATAGACTTCTGGACAGGGGGCCTCACTGGCTGTTGCCTGGAGGTTTGCATCAAGCCCTTGCTAGTTAGCTTCTTCCATAGGGAGTAGTAAGGAAGCTGGCCTCATCCAAATGAATGAAATAGAGGGAGAACAGGAAGAGAGAAAGAGTGATGAAATGAGGGTGGGGCATGAGTCTAGTCTTCTATAACCTTTTTCCTGTGGAATGGATGACTATTAGGACCTGGTGACGATCAGGAGGAAGACTTAGGGGGACATTTCAGAAGCTGGTACTATACCAGGCTTCTTTGGTGACATTCTGCTGTTCAAATTCTAGGTTCTGGCCCAAATCATGTGCCTCCCATCACTTGAAAACTTGCCATTTTTTCCAGCCCTATGCCTGTATTTAGGCTTTTCCTTCAAAACTGAGTGATCTCTCTACTTAACTAAAAATTCTTATGAGCACAACACAAATGCCACTATTCTTGCAAGACCTCTTTGAAGCAAATTTAGAGCTGGTGTCCCAGTCTAGAGTCCTGGGGAACCCCGTTACTGCCCAAGGGCTTAGTTCTTTCTTGACCCTTAGCATATTCTATTCTGTGGGAGACCAATTTGTCAACTCCTCAACTCTCAGCTGACTGTGCTCTTGGAGGGAAGACTTCTATGTCATAGTCAACTTTTTGGTCTCCTTTGGCCCTAGCACACAGTTCCTGAAACAGTACACAAACATTTGTTGAACTGCAAACAATTGTAAGGCCTAAGAGCCCATGTTCTATGCAGATGGAATGCTGTCACAGGCGGTGGTAGGGACAAGAAACCTCAGGCATCTCAAATACTCCTGAATGGTTGACTTAAACCAGAACAGCTGCTCTGCTCTGACTCCAGGGATTAGTAAGGGGCTGGGATAGTTTGGAGGACTGGGGACTGCTGGGGACCAGAAGTCACTGATATCTCAGCCTTCTACAGGAACTTGGGAAGACTGGAGACAGAACATCTTATTATTATTATTATTATTCCATTTAAAGAGACACTTCTCATGACCATAGTAAAGCCAATGCTAGCATTTCATACTGAAACACTTCCTTATGAAGTATGTATTCTTATGTACATTTTCAAGATTAAAAAATGAAAAATTCTGAGGGAAAAGTTACTTGAGAAAATTTAGCTAAATTATGATTCAAGTTTAGGAATTCTGGTCTGTAACAGAACATAATGATTTTTATTCTGTTAATATTTATTGAGCATTTGTATTAATCTGTACTAAAGTATTAAGATTTTCTAAAGTATAAGGCACAGGTTTTATGTTTTTTAATTTTTTAAAAATTATTTATTTAAAATATTTTATATACTTATTATTAGCAGGGTCTTGCTATGCAGCTCAGACTGATAGCGATCCTCCTGTCTCAGCCTCCCCAGCACTGGGATTATGGGAGTGCACCACTACACCTGGCCTCAGGGGCCAGCATGGCATGTGGTGCTGGGGACTGAACCCAGGTCCTTGTACTTGCTAGGTAGGTGCTTAGACTACTGAGCTATCTCCCCAGCCCACAGATTTTTATCTTTTGAGAGGCTATAGTCTGGAGTTGAGTTTAGGATGGGTGAATTAGTTGGTGTGGGATAACCGAATTTTATTTAAGACAGAGAGCAGTCCTTCATAGATTTGCCCACAAATGTACACACTTGTTTGCATATGGAAATACAGTTAAAAATAAAACTGATTAATAGTGCCTGGGAAGAGCAGCAGAAGTTTCTTATAAGAGACAAAGTGATGAGTTGACTGAGGTTAGAAATAAAATCTGATGTCTGACGTCCGTTCCTTACCCCGCTCCTGTCAGGTACGTGCTCTAACATTCAGGTCAGAGGACAAATAGAATTCAGCTATACCTGGTAATATACATGAAATATATTAAACCTAAATCAAGGTATATTGGATTTACTAGCAAAAGGATCAATCAAAATCCACTTTTACCCAACTACCTGGATTCATTAAAGTCAACATCCTAGGTACTAAAATGGATTGGAGGCCTACTAGATTAACAAGATTTTTTAAAGTATAAAGCACAAGTTTTATCTTTCCAGGGACTCTAATTTGCATATGAAATGTTCCTAAATCTGTTCTTTGTACTGTTATACAGTTAATTTAGCAAAGGTAAATGCTGAACTTCTCTGCATTTATCTTAACTATATTTCATCTTGTTATCCTGGGGAGAGCATTTTAGATCTTGATTCTTGTCTCTGTATTGTATATTTTTAGCTTCATTTGTGTTGTACACTGATAAACACGTTTTTTATGTATTCATCTGATTTCTTGTTAAAAATATTGCCTGCGACAGGATGGAGGCCAATAGGCAGAGGCAGGCAGTGGTGGATCAGCAATGTCTAGGGACAGTCACATCCTACAGCACCCAGCAGGGCTTGGTGTGAGCACCTCTGGTAAGTGCAGAAACACAGGTCTGCCAAGCACTTGGCCCGTGCTACTCAGAGTGGCCAGGAAAAACAAACACAAGCACTTCGCATGCTCTGCAACCACAAGCCTTCACACCTACGGGTTGTTAAGTGGCTTCACATGGATCATCTCCCTGGGCTTCACACAGAGAGAGGGTGTGTACGGGCTGCTAGTCTGATTCCCAGACAGTGCTAAGAAATCAGAGCTGTTGGGGAGGCAGCCTTTCCATGCTCACGTGGCAGTAAGCAGGAGTTCTGCGTCTTGAACCCTCTCTTGACTCCTAGGCCTGTAATTTTTTTACTTGTCTAAGAAAACAGCTACTGTCACTGAATGCTACAACTCACATGTCTGTCTGTCTGTCTGTCTGTCTGTCTGTCTGTCTGTCTGTCTGTGTGTCTGTTTTTGTCACGCTCCACACTTCTGTCTTCGATACATCTGCTTCTTGAGGATGAGGACCCTGCTGGTCTGTTCACAGAGCATGCTTTGTGCCTGTCTATTCTCTACTACAGTAGATGTGTTCAGTGGACAAGTGAATAACTATTATCTAGATGTAATTGTTAATAATAACACACTTCATTTTTTATGTATTTGGCATAAGATCTCACTACGTAGCTAGGGCTCATAGTGATCCTCCTGTTTTCAGCCTCCCCAGCACTGGGATTACAGGCACATGCCACTACGTCAGCTCAGTGTGCCTGGGGGTGGGACCAGCATGGCTTGTGGTGCCAGGGATCAAACCCAGATCCCTGTTCTTGCCTAAGTAAGTGCTTAGTCCTCTGAGCTAAGTCCACTGGCTCTTAACACACTTTATTTTATTTACCAGGGCTAGAGTTAAATTGCTCCTTTACTCTAAGCACTGAGTAAATATAACAGTATGGTTACATATACTACCTTCTCTTAATGCCAAAATCAAGACACTCCCAAGCACTGTTTATTCTCACACACACCTTTACAGTAAGTATGAGTTATCATCCATGAGAATAGATTCCTTATCTCACTCAAGACTGCATGGGCATTTTCAGGAGCAGCTGTTAATAGATTTTATGTTTTTCTATATTCAGTCCATAGTTGAGAATGCTAAATCCTACTAAAGCTATCAGGCACCAGAGCCTTATGCTGCTTTTCAAGGGTCTGCAGTTCTCCCAAATTAATTCATGGAAATGGCTGCAGGATTGTAGAAAAACAGCTGGTTACTTCCCAGTAGAATTAGCTATAACCAGTTTAGTCACTTGCTGAGAGGAGGAAAAAAACCTCTTGCAAGAGCGAGCCCCATTTCCTGTAATATAATGAGAAGCAAATCTCCTTCTGAGGAGACCCAAGTGCCTAGTTGGTTTAGGAAGATTCAGAGCCAAACAGAGACCTATACTCTTATGAATATAAGCAATTTTAGAATCAGGCACGGGTTTTAGATTTGGTCACACTGTTACAAATGGCACCAATAGTTTGAGGACAGTGGCAATCATTTATCAGTGAAGTTAAAGGAGGCAGAAATACAGGAAGGCAGAAGACCTTGACCCTTTGAGGTAGCTGCTGCTGTGTGACAGTGCCATTCCTTTCCCTTGCCTCAGAGCAGCAGCCAACTATTGATTTCTATTCTCACTGACCCAAACTGGCCTGCAAGACAGAGCCCAAGAGGCACAGATCATAGCCTATTTACTTACTAGTATGATTTTATTAGGTAGTTCTATAAAAAGATGAAATTAAAAAAAAATAAAGAAATAGGCTGGCTAGATAGCTCAGTAGACTAAAGTGCTTGCTTAGGCAAGCACTAGGGGAGAGGGGTTTGATCCCTGGCATACCATGCCTGCCCCACCTCCAGGGAGTGCTGAGATGGCAATTGAGACAGGGCATGGTGACACACCGCTGTGATCCCAGCATTTGGGAAGCTGAAAATAGGAGGATCACTATGAGTCTGGTCTGTGCAGTGAGACTCTGTTGACCCTGTAACAAATTCATAAAAAAGGCAGTAAGTACTGTAGAACTATTTATCCTTAATCACTTGGGAATAGGTTGTCAGTTCCCCTGCAGATAGACATTCTTCTGTATGACAATAGTACCATAAATAAAAACCAGAAAATTAGCTTTAATGCATTACAATCATAAAATTACACTCAAAATTTTGTCAAGCGTTGTGATATTTTTTGTGGTAAAACTATCCAGCTTAAAATCATGTACTACATGTATCAAATCTCTCTGGTTAATTTTAGATTAGAATGATCCTTCCTTAGCCTTGATTGTCATGTCCTTTCCACTGTTGAAGATCACAGGCAGTTACTTTGTAGAGTGTGTCTCAATTTAGACTTGCCTGCTCTTTCCTCTGTAGACTCAGGCTATGTATTTTTAAAAAGAAAAACACTATGTTCTCAGTGCGTCATAGCTGGAGATGCACATTTTTAATTTGTCCTATTATTGATGATGTTAACTGTTATGGTTTGCATCTAGTTGTCCCCCTAAAGCGTCATGCAGTCATGGGGCAGGGACTTCTAGAGTTTGAGACTAACTCATGATCCACTGGGATTATGTGTTTTAGTACTGCTGGGATTATGGATGTGTGTACCTTCCTCAGCCTGGAGCAATAGCCTGAATGTATTATAAGAGAGACAGAGAAACAGACTCTAGTTCTGTTGCTCTCTGTTGCCCTGGTTGGTCGGTTGCCTCTGTGGCTATTGTTGCTGTTCTGCCGCCATGAACTGGATGCTCTCTGCCCTGTTCCACCCAGTCTTGGATCCAGCCAAATACGGACTGAAACCTCCAGTAACTGTGAGCTAAATAAATCTTTCCTTCCTTCATTTTGGGTGTCAGGTATGTGTCGCAGCAATGAGAGAAGAGTAACTGAGACATTAAGTTTGCTTGTTTTAACACGACAATGCAACCCTGGTAACACTGATTGCAAACTTCTAGGAGCCTGAACAGAAGACACAGTTAAGCCATACTGAACTTCAAGTTCACAGGAACTGGGAGATAATAAGTAGATGTTGTTTTAAATTACTAAATATGTTAAGATTCATTGCACAGCAATACAAAGTCAACATACTATCCAAAGTTTCCAGTCCTTGTCTGCTGA
>PVKN010022706.1:0-15039 GCA_004027915.1 Capromys pilorides | reverse complement strand
GTTTTGAGAAGACAGAGTCCAGTGAAGAGGGTCTGCAGAATTATCATCCTGCTCCTCGTTCTGGAAATTAGCACTTAAAAATGGAAAATATGGTTTTAAAGAATATTCACACAATGTCCATTTTCCTGGGTACCCACCTGGAGAGGAGAGGATGGGAGTGGGTCCCTCCTTGTACACCGGGCACAAGTCAGCCAGCACAGGTCAAAGCCCAGGCTGCGTGCTGCCCCTCCATCCTCTGCCATCTGCCCCCTCAGCCCGCCTCTGCCGCCCTGCCACACTCCCCGCCCAGACACTGACCCCCTTGCCCTCGCCCCTCAATGCTCACTCTGCAATGTGGCGAGAACAAAAAACAGTCTGAGCTGGTCTTCCTCTCTTTCTGTCAGACCTCTCCCAAGTCGGCCAGCATCTGAGCTCTTTTTCTTCTGATTCTTAAAACTCCAGTTTTTCCCCAACTCAAGGAAAATTAACTTTAAACCCCATGATTAGAGATTGTCCTTCCCTCCAGGAGGTTAAATTAACCAAGCTTACAACAATTGTTTGCCTTTGATAGGGAACAACAGCTCACAAAAAGCAATTTATACTTGTGCTTTATATATGCTAAGATGGATAGGACTGATTTTCTCTTCAGGTGTTCAACCACTAAAGCGTAGAGACCAGAACTAGAGAGATACCTGGGCTAAAACACAGTATTTTGGCCCTGAGGTCAGTGGAGACCTAGGACATGAGAAAACCTTTTCTACAGGATTCTACAGCTTTAACGAATCACCCAATCTCCTGAGCAGAGAGACTGCTGCATTCCAGAGGACAGAGATCAACAAATGTACACTGTGCCAAAGGAGGGTGACCAAGAGAGAAAAATCTCCCATGGTTTCACAGAAAGTGACATGGTTAACTAACACTGTGGTTCAACTTGGCAGCTGTCATTGACAGGGATGTAAGAAACTCTTCATGGTTCCAAAAGTAATGCCTATAGAGGCTAACCTGGCCTTGATGGGCAACAACCTGGCCTTGATGGGCAGCAATTTTATTAACACAGATCTCATTTTTGCTTGGTCTCCAATACCCAGAAGAAAAATATAATCAAAAGAGAAACTTTTGGGCAGGGAAAGAGAGCTCAGTAGCATATGCATCTGCCTGCCTTCGCAATGTCCTGGAGTTTGATGCCTGGTACTGGAAAAATTTAAAAAAAAAAAAAAAAAAGATAAACTTTCAGGCCCACAAGATAGCTTAGCGGTCTAAAGTGCCTGCTTAGGCAAGCTTAGGCAAGCATGCAGGGACAATGGTTGGATCCCCAGTACCACCACATGCTGTGCTGAGCTGGCCACAACAAACAAACACACAAAACTTTCGTCATCTGTCTATGTGCCCTCCAAAGTAGCAGTTATACACTATACAGGACACCAAAAAAGAGCTGACAAAGTATCTCAAGGCCAACTTAAAAAGGACCACACACCTGTGATCCAGTCAACTTTATCAGCTGTCAAGGTAGCAGGCCTGGTCTCCTGGGTATGCCACACCCAGCAGAACCCTTGGGAATCAGAGACTTGACCCTGAGTGTGGAACCCAGAATCATGACAACAAACATTGTGCTAGATATGTGGCCTGCTCCCTTTGTTAAATAATCAGTGGGCTTAAACAATACCTCTACTGATCTGCCTCTTTCCTAATAGAAAAATATAATATAATAAAATAAAATTAATGAGACAAGCTGTCCTCCAAAATCAGGTGGTCTTAGATACTTGACAGCAGCACAAGGGGACACTTGAACAATTATAAAGACTAAATATGGTGTGCCGCGGAGATAGCTCAGGGGTCTAAGTGCCTGCCTGGCTAAATATGGTGTGTACAGCCCTGATACTTTTGCTAATATCTTGATGACTATTCAAGATATTAAATGATAAGTTAACGTCATGTCAGACTCTAAAACTCCCAAACCGTCTCCTTAACTTCTTTGTGGGAAGCTATTGCTAGCTCTTCCTGGTAAAAATATACATGTTTTTTAGTTATACTCCCAATAGCCTAGTTGATTTTATTATTTGGCCCATGCTTACTGAAGTCTTTCTTGGGTCTCGTCTCCTCCTCCAGAAGTAAAGCATACTCAAGACAAGAGCACCTGACAATGTCTGTTGAGGCCCTTTAGCCAGACTCTCTGGAGGGTCTCTGTCAGTCTCAGCTACGACCCCCTTCAGCCTGAAGCTTCCAGAACAGTCATCACCCCTCTCCCCATGGCAGCTCAAGATGTCTCCTCAGAAGGGGTAATACTGTGAACCTCCAAGTTAGGTAAAATATTATAGGCAGTCAGGTAGGACTGGATCCTCCAGAAAGTCAAGACAATTGTGTTTACCTAAACACAACAACCATGGGTGGAGAGGCATCTGTTAGAGGCCAGGATAACAAAAAGGACCAGGCCTACATGCTCCAAAAGGCATGACCTCAACACTTTACAGGCAGTCTTATATTCCTGCTTTATATGTGCTGCATTTAGACTTACTTAAAAATGCCATCTGATCTGAACAACCAGTGCGATATAACAGCCATTGTTGAACTCCTATCATTTTGTTTAGTAAAATTCTAATTATTGAATTGTATGGTTTCTAATTATTTTTTTACTACTTTTTGTTCTCTTTCAAAAATAAACATAAAAACTGCTGTCTGACTGACTTAGATACTAACTACAGGATAAATTCAGAAAATACTGTAAAGTGGGTCTTCTTATTAAATCTAGTTTACATTTAGATAATACACATGCCTATTAATAAATCCCAGTACCCTTTTCATCAGTTCAACATTTCTCTTCTTTCATGTGCCTGTAAAAACTGATGACTGTGCTTTTACTGACTTGCAAATCATGGTTGCTTAGGATAAGCATAAATTTGACCTGTGAGCTTCAGAGACAGAAATTTTAGTTTGGGCTTTGAACAAAACGTAGCCTTGTCTTGCTGCTGAAGGGGTCGCCTAGGTGACTAGATAGACACACAGGTGTTTTGAAGGCTTCTTTGTCACCCTAGAGCCCATGGAAGAATTTCTCTGAGGCATTTGTTTGCTTCTATTTCTCAAGGTGAGCTAGAGGGCAAAAAGAGTACAAAGTACACCGACTATTTCTAGCTTTCTCTTTGATATTTTCTCATTCTCTCTCAAAAAAAATTTAAAAGACCAATGACTGTTACAGCTCAAACCAATTATAACTTATGCTGAGGTAACCATGGATCCCCAAACCAGCTCCTTCTCAGAACTCCTTGGCTTGACCATTGAAGCCCAAAGCTGCCCCAAGGCCTTGGTGACTCCCTGGACCATCTAAGAAGCAGAACTTCAGGTAACTCTGACAGTGGAGGTTAAGTCCATCTCCTTCCTCGCTGTTACAGGGACCGGCCGCTCCGTATTTCCTTCCTTCAAAGGACCAGAATTTCCAGCCCCAACTACTGTTGTGGACATCGGTGACAAAGACCCTTAAAGCCTCTCCTGGCTGGTTTCAACTGGGTCAATACCTTGTCCCATACTTCTTCTTAGTCATCTCCACTGTCTCATTCCCCCTTTGGGATGCCACATCTCCCCTGATCAGTGACAGTATCCCCTCCCTGACCTAGCTTGGCAGGGATTACCGCCTATTAATTCTCACCTGTTGAGACACGGCCTCTTCGCCCCCATTGACTCCTCTCACAACACTCCCATTCTTCAGGTAAGGAAGTCAGATGATACTTAGAGACTGCTACAAGATCTCCATGCTGTCACTCAGGTTGACACGCTCTTGTCCTCGGCCCCTCCCTCTACCACTTATTACTGTCTTGGACCTAAGAGAGGCCTTTTTCACTGTCTCCCTCACCTCTGCTCTCAGCTTCTCTTTGCCTTCTCTCTTTGCCTAGAGAGACTCTGACTCCTGTCAGTGCCAGTGTCACCTGGACTGTCTTCCCACAGGATTTCTGTGACAGTCCTCACTACTTTGGCTCAGGCTCTTTGCTCTCCTTTCGCCCCTCTTCCTCACACCTCATACAGAATGTAGATGCCCTCCTCCTTCCACTCCTCTCATCTACCGAGACAGAGAGAGGCACGCTCCACTCTAAACCCAGGGTCTTTACAATGAGATACATCCCTAGCCCTTTCTATTTTTTATCCTGAGATAGCATTTTGCTGAGTACCTAAGTCACCCACACTGAGCTCCAACTTGTGATCCTACTGCCTCAGCCTGCCAGAGCATTGGGCTTGTAGGTGGCCTCTTCCTCGAGAACTTTCCTGCCCCGCCCCTATATCTCTCTAGTCTGGGTACAGTCTACAGCCACAGGCCACTTCACTGAAGGATGGGTAACCAGAACTCTGGCTTCACCTAGGCACATTCTATCCCGAGAAAGGAGGAGGTAGAGATCGGTGGCCTTGGCAGGGTCAGTTGTTACTCATATGTCCCAGAAGGACTGACAGGTTGCACCCCACTGTGCCCCTGTGAAGGGCCCAATGCCACCCTGGGTCACTCTATTGGCTGCCTCACCAGCACTGGACCTCCTCTCCCACCATACCCCCAGTGCAGACCAGGTATGCCCCTGTACCCTGTGCCCACAGGGACCTGGCTTGCCTCTGCCCAGGGTGCCAATGCAGGGCCCACACCTGCTTCCTGCATCCCTCAGAGCTGCTTTGCATCCTGATTGAAGCTCTGGATTAAACCATGGGTGAATTCTACCTGGATTTTCACTTGTGAGAGCCAACAATTCTCCCTTTGTTGTTTTGGTGCCTTTTTTTTTTTCCCTAGTGAAATCTGAAGCGGGCTTCTTGAACATGGAAGGAAGTAATTTCTGAGACTTATGGGTGTGTTATTCCAAGTATTACACTGTTACATCTTTTATAATGGGAGAGGGCATGATAGGGAATTCACTTTTGTCCCACGAGCCCTTGCATTTCCATCTATACTTCTGGAACACACAGTGCTGGACCCCAGTTACCCAGTGATGACTAACACTGAGCAGCCCCTGTGTGGGTGGCTTCCTCGTCTGAGTCCCTCTGAGCCCTAGTGTGGCTTTTGGAGGTCAGTGACACTGTCATCGTTCAAGCTGAGGCTTTCTGAAGTGGAGGGGTACCTTGTCCTCAGTGGGATCAAACGCTGCATGCTATGTGTTCATCATGGACTCCTCCCTGTGGACCTGGATACCAGGGGGTTCAGCCTCTCTTAGCTGAGGGCCCTAATTAAGTGACCTGTTTGATCAGCTTGGTGATTTAAAGATTGCGCCTGGCCACGGAGCCCTGTTGGAAAACAACTGCACTGGAAATCCCCTACACACAGCTGTTCCAGTAGGCAGGACGATGCCCACCTGTAACACCAGCGTTGAACGGCAGAGGTAGGAAAATCAAAAGTTTGAGCCTCATCTAGGTTACCGAGTGATTTAGTGAGACTCTGTCTCAAAAATATAAAGTGTAAAATACCTTGGGATGTAGCTCAGTGTGAAGGCCCTGGGTCCAGCAAGCCAAAACCAGTGTGGGAGATGCTCTTCAGGGCTGCCCTGTTTCAGTGTACTGAATTGCAAGTCTTTGTTTAGCAAATCAACGTTATTTCCTTTGCACCTCCTTGTCCATTTTCTGTACCATAATAGATCTCCTCACCTGAAATGCCCACACTCGCATTCCCGCCCTGGGCCACTGGGGGAGGACTCACAGACGCTTAAGAAATGCTGCCTAGCAGCCAACCTGAGCCCAGCCCAGCTCCTGATTCAGGTTTCTCCAGTGGCCCAAGGAGGGTGGTCCTGGTCCCCAGCATCCCTCTCTAGAGTATCCTCCCCTGACTCAACCCCAGTAGCCTCGGGCCTGGACCGTCCACCACAGATAGTCCACCACACTACTTCTTAGTATCGTTTAATGTTATGCTCAGTGGTATTACAGGAAGGGGGCCTGGAAGCCAGGGAGGGACAAGGTGAGCCTGCCACTCGTCCCCAGGGGACCTTATTTAACTTGGTCACTGGCTGAGGACAATGGGAATTTTGGAAGCAGCAAGACAGGCTAAGTTTAGTTCAGGTCACTGGGATGTGTTCCCAAGTCGCGTCACATGGAGCCTGGTGTCCTTTCCGCTTTGTTCCCTGGCCAGCCAAGGTGAACTGTGATAGTCACACAGTGCAGCTCTCTGTGCGTCTCTGGACGCAGCTGCTGCAGAGCAGGGCTGGCTCCTTTAGGATTTTTTTTTTTTTTTTTTTTTTTAGTACATGTGCTGCCAAAGTGAACTCCTTTTGTTTTATTTTTAACCAACATCGCACTCCTGGAGGCGCACCTTGGGTAGATGGTAGACACTGCTGAGAGACAGGCTGGTTGGGGACCTGTCCCCCAGAGCTAGAAGCACATGGCTGAGTGCCCAGTGCTGGGCCGCTCCTGGTTTGGCTGGCCCTAACTGTGTCCTGCCAATTCTGTCCCCTTTGGACCTTCTCAGCTGCATCTGTAAAATGGGCAGGTTGAACCCAGTGACTACCACGGTCGTCTTATCTCTAAGAATCTATGAAGATGACCAGCTTGGGGAAGGGCAGGAAAGGGTCCCCTCCTTGTCACAGGTAGAGATGACAGGCTGAGCCCTGGGAACTGGATTGTCTGCACAGGGAAAATGCTGTCCTCCACATGGGGGGGGGGCACATGGCCCATTAGGCTGGCAAATTCTATCTCAATGGTTGTGCTTGGAGGAGGACCAGGGTTCATCTTGGTTTTTTTTACCTGATATCTTTAAGCCAAGCCAACCCTTTCCTATCTTCCTCTCCTTTCTCAGTGCCCACTCCCTGCCGGGGTTTCCTGGGGTCCCTTCCCAGAGAGAGGGTTTATGGAGGACACGGTGACCTTAGATGTGACATCTTAGAGGGACCCAGCTGGCTCACATAGTGCCATGGCCCAGCACATGTAGCCCCAGTCCGAGCATGGGACATGAGGTGGAGGAGGAGCCGTGTTCTGTTCAGGATGATGTGGATGATGTGGCCGCCCATGGGGTCCATGCCAGCTGGGTCAAAGGAGAGCCACAGAGATGGTCCAGATTGCAAGAGGCTAAAGCAGGAGGATACAGAAAGTCATATCAGACCCTGGGTTCCATGCCGGATGGAAGGAAGTGGCTACGAAGGGCACAATGAGACCAACGGACAAGCTGGAGCAGAACAGGTGACCGTCACACATGTGTTCAGCTGCTGTGGCAGGTGACGTGCTGCAGCTCTGGGTGGCAATGACCTTGGGCTTGGAATCCGTGAACCAGAGTCCCAGGGCTCTTCCACCTCAGAGGAGTGAGCTGGTTTACCTCTGATATTTCTGTCCTTTTGGTAGGAAGAGGCCATCAATTCCCAGGGGAATCTGATGGACTTGTCAGACACTTTGCACTTGCTAGGTGCCCGGGTCACTGGAACCACAAAACCTTCCGGTTAAGATTCCTCGGGTGGATGGTGCCTGCTGGCTCTTACAGCCAGCGCATCTTACCATCCTGAGAGTGGCGTACACACCATGCTATGTTCCCCCAGGGCAATGAAAGGTCCATAGCTGATCTTCTTCTGATCTCCTTAAATTAACAAATGTTTTACCATATATTGTTATTTGCATATTCCCAGCCTACAACTGTTTATTACTCTGCAATGAAAATAGATCTTTGATAATACAACAAAAAAGTTTCCAGAGCAGAGGCTCCTAGTGCAAGCAGCTTACTCTCAGGTGGTTCAGCAGAACGCTCTATGGATGCAAAACTAAAACATACATAGGACAAAGCTCAAAGCAAATGGGACAACGTTTTTTTCAAGTTTTGTTGGGATGCTTTATCGCTAGGTATGGTTCTTGTAACTTTTTGTGGGTTTCCCATGTATTCCAAATAAAATGACACAGACTTGGTTGGGTCCCTTGGTACCTGGTAATTATCAGAACACAATGTCCCTTATCGGCAGATTGGTGGAAAGAAAAAAAAAGAGAAAAACAAGCCACTGCGGATGGCCCCCCAGGGTGCTGGTGCTGTGCCTGTGTGGGGCAGTGGGACTGCTGGGGCAGGGGGCAGGGACAGTGGAACCACTAGGGACAAAGGGCAGGGGAAGAGTGCAGCGCGCTTACATCTGTGCTTGACCCACCAGCCACATTTCGTCAAAGGAGCGTCTCGTGGGTAGGAAGGGGCTCGAGGCATGGTTCCCTCCTTACCCGTCTCCTTGTTGACTCCTGCTCCCATCCATGGTGTAAACTGTTCCCAGAATTCCCCATGGCCTGAGCTGGGAAGGACTTTCAGCCTCTCCATGGCCAAGTGAGTCAGGAGGTCCCAGGGCTCCATGTCCACTACCACAGAAGATGCCAGGTACATCCCAAGATAACCCCGCTTCCTCAGCTGGGAGAGCCCAGAAGAATATGTTTTAAGCTCAGATGTAATATTTTCTTTCAGGCTTGGGCCTTGTTGCAGAGGAGCCAAAGAGCAGCAGCTGGGTGCCCTAGGAGGAGTGCTCTGCAGGAGGCAGGAAGCTTGGCTCCAGCTAGCTGAGCTGGTCCTGTCGTCTCAGGCATGTGGCTCTTACTGAGCTTTGGTCTTCTTGTTTAAAAATGAAGGAGTTGGCTATCTCAGCACTCCTAGTTCTTTCCTGAGGAGTCATTGATGCTTCTGAGATATGGATGAAGTCCCGAAACACTTAGGAATTTGAAACTCACACAATCTATTCCTCTACTTCTCTTCTGTACTCCCTGCATTATGGGAGTTCTGCCTTCTGGCAGAATTTCAGAATGTTCCAGAAACCACCAAAATACAGCCAGTGTTCCCCACCTGAATTCCTTCCACTCCTCTGCAGAAAGAACTTAGCCGTCCTCCGCTTATTGCTTGGGTTCAACTCTGGCTAAAAATATACCAGACCCAAATTTCAGTTACATCTGGGAGCTGTGTTTCTCGGATCTGAAAGTGGCGGGATGTAAAGTTATTTTTCGGTTGGCTTCAGATGAAGATCTCACCTCCTTAGCCCCTGGGGGAGGGAGCCCTCTGGGAATCGCAGGCTCCTCCCAGCCTGCAGGAGGAAGAAACCGCCGGCCCCCTGCTGGTCACTTCCACCCCATCCAACCACAAGGAGAGGTTGCTCAACAAGGGAGAGACCTAGGCAATTTAGACTCGTCTCCTGGGACATTACCCAGGAGGAAAATTAGAGCGTTTAATTAAGCCCCACATGCAAGCAGTCAATTTGAATTTTCCAGTTCTAATTTAGCACAAAATTTCAACTGGGCATGTTTAGGACACTATGGCATCTCGTGACAGAGTCACCCAGCGTTGGTTTTAGACTTTTGGTCCCCCTTGGCGGGCCTTTGTGGAGCTGTCTGCGTGCAGGCTGGTTTCAGCCATGGGCAGAGTGGCAATTAGGAAATACTGCACCAGGCACACAGCTTGAATAAGCTCCTCCATGAAAGAGGGGTGGACGTTGGGTGTGGGCGTTCCTGGGGCTTCCCATGGCTGTGGAAGATTCTCCTCTGTTTCCAGCGGGGTGGAAGGTGAGCTTTTTCCTCAGGTCCTGGGGCTGAGAATAGGCACTGACTAGAGTGGCGAGGGCATGTATAATTTTTCAGCTTTTTCTAAATATCAGTGGTTGGCGTGTGTGCCCCACGGTGCGGAGCTCTCACCTGGATGGACCCGCCATAGCTCCTCCCTGCCGGTGCCTGGAGAAACCTGAGCCAGAAAACTGCACAGCTAGCCAGACCCACAGAGAGGGAAAAGGGACTGAAAGAGTCACAGAGGGAGTGAAAAACAAGGGGTTCTGGCAGGTACCCAAGTTGCTCAAATCCCAGGGAGACAGTAATAGTTTGTCTAAGAATAGTTATTTTTTTAAAAAAACTAAGCCACAGTGGTTGCACATGCCTGTAATCTCAGCTACTTGGAGGATTGCGAGTTTGAGCTCAATCTAGGCAACTAAGTGAGACCTCACCACAAAAAGGGTGGGAACGTAGCTTAGTATAATGACCCTGGGTTTGATTCTCATGTACACACACACACACACGCCTGGAACAAGACTCATGGCTATCCTCCAAGGAGCCCAGAATACAACCAGAGGCCCACAAGAATGTGCCAGTCTCTTTCTAGAGCACAGTGACGTGGCCAGGGTGCTGGGCTTTCCCTGTGTGATGACCACTGGACCACTATGCAGAGAGCTTACTGTCAGGACTGTCAGTGTGGGCAGGTCTGGGGGTGCCCCATGGACTCTGGGGTTCTTCAGGTATAGGTCTATACGTGAGGGTCAGCTAGGGGACACTAGGAGGAGCAGAGGAAGCCAGGGCTCTCCTGAGCCAGTGCCCTGGCCTTGCCCTATGGTCAGGGAAGCCTGGGTGGGCCGCAGGAGCCCTTGAGAAAGACTAGCAGAAGCAGCTGGGTTCAGCAGCCCACCTGTAATCCCGGCACTCTGAGGCAGAGGCAGGAAGATCACAAGTCAGAGCCCAGCATGGGCAGTTTAATGACTTTGCAAGATCTTGTCTCACTAAAAAAAAAAAAAAAAAAAAAAAAAAAAAAAAAAAAAAAAAAAAAAAATTAAAAAGGCTGAGGACTTGGCTCAGTGAGAATGTCCTGGGTTCAACCCTCAGTACAAAAATAAATAAAAATAAATGCATTAATTAATACAGAAGAGGAGCGCCAAGGACTTGTTAGCCATAATAGAGAGCCATTCAGGCCAGACTCATTCCTGGCCACCTTCTCTATAGGCTCCAGGCCAGTGGTGAGTGACAGTACAGATGGTGTCACTGCAGGGAAGTGCCAAAGAGATGTCTCCACAGCGCTCAGTGACAGGGACCGAGGAGCTGGCCCTGCAGGTCTCCTCAACGCTCACACCCTCCCCTTCCCGCTGGACTCCTGACCCTTGGAGTGTTACCCTTGCACTCACCCCCACTGTCCACACCACTCTGCCCTCCACAGAGCACGAGGTCCACCATCCTTGCCCCCAAACCCCATTTCCAGCTTCAGACCCTGAATTCACCTCCATACCCCACCTGCCTCGTGTTTCTGGGGAGCCATCTGGGTGCTGGCTGCTCAGTATCCCTGGCCTGCTCTCCTCAGCACTGTCTGCATGGGCTCCTCTGTGGTCTACGAAGGCTGGGGTCTCTCCATTTCCATGTGAACACACACATGGAAGTACTATGGAACTTCTGCCCCAGGCAGTAGGGCCAGGTCTGGAAGCCCGTAAGGGGCCGACGCTGAGGCTGCCCTTGATTCTGTGCTGAAGAGGGAGCCGAGTCCCTGCAGAGACAGCGCAGAGTCCCGGGAGACTTGGCTCTGTCACGGCTATGGGCTGGGGAGCTGCAGAAGACGCCACCAGGAGTGCAGCGCCCCTGAGGGCTCCGTGCTGGCAAGTGGCGTCCCCTCCAGCCCCAGGTACGTTGCGCGGCAGCTGGAGGGGCAGGCTTGCGGCCACCAGCTCCTGACATGGGATGACGAGTCCAGAAGATGCCACCTCTGCCTTCTTGGTCTTCTTTGGCTTAGTGCCTCTGGACTTGAGATGCAGCCTTGTTAGGAAAGAGCTTTGAAGGCGGCCAGCGCAGAGCAGGTGTTCTGGCAGAGTGAGGAGAGAGGTTGGAGGGGAGGAATGGAACTCTAGCTAACTTCCCAGGGACCAACTCAGTGGGCACAGGGAACCCAGTATGGGGTGGCACGGTCTCTGCAGGGAAGGAAAACGTGTGTGTGTGGGGGGAGGTAGTGGTGGTCTGAGCCTGCCCTGTCAGGCGGGCTGTGCTGAGCAGACAGGGAGCGAGGACAGGGCAAGTGGGCTCGATGAGGTCACAGGATTTTTGAGGACAGAAAAACCGAAGCTCATGTGGGTGACACCTTTGGCCTTGCAGCGCCTGCTTTAGGAGAGCTCCCCGGGACTCTGGAGATAATCTCATTTCTTTCTGGCAAGGGAGACGGTTGGGAACCCCGTGTCCCATGTATATGCGCATGTGCTGTGTGCGTGCATGCGCAACACACACACACACACACACGCACACACACACAAAACGTCTGAACTAGCTACATGTAGGTAATGGGCAGGGCGGGGCCCTCGCCAGGGGCCAGGTCATCCACGTCAGCCAGGAGCTCCCGCTCACTGGCGCTGGACACATGCGCACTCTGTAGGCGGCTCACACGGGCCTGCAACTGTTCCTGCTCCCTCTTGAGCTCCAGGTAAGAGTGGGAGAAGGTGTGGAAGATAGACGTGGCAGGGAAGGCCATGATGAGGATACCGCTCAGGATGCTGCTGAGAGCCACCATCTGGCCTGGCACGCTGCGAGGGACCATGTCGCCATAGCCCACCGTTGTCATGGAGATGATGGCCCACCAATAGGAGGCAGGGATGCTGGTGAACTCCAGCACCTGCCCAGACTCGTTCTCGGCCACGTAGACCAGTGGGGAGAAGAGGGTGACGGCCACAGCCAGGAAGAGCAGCAGCAGCCCAAACTCACGGGCGCAGCGGCGCACTGTGAGCCCCAGCGTCTGCAGCCCGAGGGAATGTCGGGCCAGGCGCATGACGTAGAGGATGCGCAGCGCCCGCAGCACGCGCAGCACCAGCCCCACTTTCTCCAGGTAGGAGCTGCCGCTTGGCCTCTCTCCATCTTCCGGGGGCTCCTCAGACACCGCCAGCGACACGTAATATGGAGAGATGGCCAGGATATCGATGATGTTGAGGGGTCCTTGGAAGAAGCGGCACTTGTTCCGGGCCTGGACAAAGCGCAGGCCGAATTCCAGGGAGAACCAGGCCACACAGATGGTCTCCACGACAAAGATGTAATAGCATTTCCGAGAGCATTCACCCTGGGAAGGAGAGCAACAGAAGGCAGGAGGGGTTGGTGGCGCTACAGAGGGGAGGCGGCGTTGGGGAGAGAATCTTTGCAGGTGGCTGTGTGGCCTCGGCTCTGTGCATAGACTAAGCTGCCAGTCCGCCTCCTTCTGTGGGGTTCTCAGGTAATCACTGCTTTGTGGCAGCCAGCTGGGCCCGAGGTCACTCGTTCTAGCCTCTTTTTCCAGCCAACAGTGGCCAAGTGATCAAATTATTGCTACAGAGATCCACTTCTGGGTTAGGGCTGTTAGACATTGGGGTGAGCTTCTACACCCCCAAGAGAAGCTACCCCTTTGGCAGCCAGCATAATCTATGTAGGGATGCAGCTGACCCCAGGAGATGGAACCTCTTGGGGGAACATCTGGGTCTTATACAGACAGCTGTTCATCACCTGGGTCCCTCCCCTGGAAACTGTTACATAGGACAGCCCCCTCAGAGGGGCTATCCTGGGTCTCTTTGTTACAGGACAACGCATGCCATCACTGGTACAGGCATCATGGGGTACCACCTTTGCCCTGCTGCTATGAGGCAGGAGGATTGCCATGAGTCTGAGATCAGCCTGGGCTGCATGAGTTCCAGGCCAGCCCGGACTACATAACAAGACCCTGTCTCCAATAAAACAAAACCATGGCAAGAAGCAAACTTTAATGTGCCTATAAATCACCAGGGGATTTTCCTAAAATGTTAGAGGACAAGGCTTTGTATGAGCTGTGTGTGTGAGTTGTGTGAGCTGGTGACATGGTCTCGTTATATGCCCAAGAAATGGTCACAGCAGCACAATGACTTGCCTGAACTCTCTTATGCAGTAGGTAGGGGCACCCAGCTCCACTCAGGTCTCTTAGCCACTATGGGTAGTTCGGCAGTTTCTCCATGTGCCGTCCCTCATCCCTCTAAGACCTATTTTGTGACAGGCACTGTCGCAGCTCTGGGAGTCTGGTCAGTGGAGAAGCGGCATGCTTCTGGGGCCTAGGAGGCTGGGCTGGGCATCTGTCCTGCACCTAGTGGTCTGAGGCTATGACCCTCTCCCCGGGGACCTATGTGATTTCCAGCCAAGTGGGGCTGATTTGCAGTCACTGCTGTGGGGTTGGCTTCCTGGCTTTGGTTCTTCCCAGAGCCCCCCTGGCCTCTGGCTCCTCAGAGTGTCTATGGGAGCCCAAAACACTTGCCTCCTGGGACCTCGTTAGGTCCAGCTTCATCCTCTGCATTTTAGTAAGATCCTCTGTTAGTTTATGTGCACATTAAGGTTTGTTTTTTGGCTGTGGGCCTTTTGGTTTGTTTTCTTGGGCTCTGGGTTTTTAGTTCATTTGTGTTTTGTTGTGTTGGAGACAGGGTCTTGTTATGTAGTTCAAGCTGGCCTGGAACTCATTATGCAGCCTAGGCTGGCCTCAGATTCACGGAGATCCTCCCGCCTCAGGCTCCTGAGTGCTGGGATTACAAGTGTGCACCACCAGTCTCAGCCCACTCAGGTTTGAGAAGTTGCTCCAGTGCCTTGCTTTCAGCTTCAGCTGCACATGAACATTACCTGGGGCCTTGGGATGCTCCTGAGACCCAGGACACCTTGATCTCCAAATTCTAACTCAATTGATCTCGGTGTTAGCTTGAGTAGTAGAATTTTGCAGAACCCCTGCCAATGATTCTATGTGGAGCCAGGGTTGATAATCTGGTTATAAATATCATATATACATATGTTCATGCATGTGCGTGTGCATACACACACATGTTCACCTGATGGATGAACAAATGAATGGTCAAAGCCAGCTACCTAATGTAAGAATCAAGATGTTGACAACTGTTATATTTTTGGATTAAAATGCTTTGAAGTAGAAAAAGAAATCATTTCCAGTGCCCGGGTCCAGAGGCATCCTACATTCAGATGTTCTCTACATCTGGCTATAAGGGAAGAAGAAAGGGGCTGCTCTGTCCCTCTCCAAGTTGGCCTGTCCCAGCAGCACTCCCTCCCTTGCCTTCTACCTGAGGTTCGTCCTGAGAAAGACGCAGTCCTGAGAACTTGCAGGCCAGATTCAAATCCTAGATGCTCTTTTTTTTTTTTTTTCTCTAATACTAGAGATACTGAGCTGTAGAGAAAATGTGTTACATACCTATACTGTTTATATATAAAACTGTGTTATATACCTATACTGAGTTATGTACCTATAACTTAGTGGTGTCCCAAATTTTCTGTTCAAAGAGATTATGGGGCCACAGAGGAAAGGGATCGATGATGTGTAATGTGCGTAAGGAGAGTCACCTAGAAAGAAAACATTCTCTCAGGCTTTCACAGAGAGCAAACTGGTCAAGCAATGGCTGTGAC
>PVKN010022705.1:0-15057 GCA_004027915.1 Capromys pilorides | reverse complement strand
TTTGAAAAAATCCTAAATTTGCTTGTAGAAGTAGGTATCAGAAGGGTTGCATCTTGAGAGTTACTGTGAGTTGGTAGAATAACAACATTAATTAGAGAATTATTGATTGATTCTGACAAGAAGCCTGAGATCTTTCAATCAGAGAAAAGACCTGTTGTTACTCATAAGGCATCTTAGTACCAGTTCTCAGTTGTCAGATTCCACTGAGGCCCTGATGTTACTTTGCCTGTAGTGAAATTTTACCGCCAATGAACTCCAAAATGAAGAAACTGTAATCCAGTGTGGAGGTGCACAGCTATAATTTCAGCAGTGGAATGGCAGAGGCGGAAGAATCACTCTATGAGTTTGAGGCCAGCCTGAACTACACAGTGTGACTCTGTCTCAAAAAACAAAAACTTAAGAATCTCTGAGTTGTAGGCTGCTGCCAGATCTTTCCATTAGCCTGTGGCAGTAAGGAGGTGGGTGGAGATACAAACACCAGTATTGACTTTGGGAGATGCTGTAGTTTGATCTAAAGTGTCCCTTAACAGTCTCATTTGTTTAGAAGTAGGACTTTAGGATGGTGATTAGATCATGAGGCACTATACTCATTAATGGATTAATGCACTGATGAATTCATAAATGTGCTATTAGGAGATTGGGCCGAAGAGGAAAAGTTTGTCACCAAAAGTGTGCTTTTGGTGCTTATCTCTTGCTCTGGTTCTAACTCTGTGCTTCTGACCATCTAGAGGTGGATAGATTTCCTCTCCATGCCTCTCAGTCCTGTTCTTTCTGTCTCAAAGCCAACCAAGCATGGACTGAAACCTCTGGAAATGTGACCCAAAATAAACCCTCCTCCTCTGAGTTGTGGGTAACTGTTGGTGTTTTCCTCGAGCGATACCAAGTAGCCCAGTACAGAAAAGTGGTTTGATGAGGCCTCAGTTTGCACAGTATCTTACCTTGTGCTTAAGAAGCCTTTGGAGGTGGTTTGTGGGACAAGTTAGGAGAATCAGGCTCCAGAAAGCTGAAATTATGTAAGCAGTGGTGATTTATCTCCTAGATATTCTTACATTTTTTTCTTTATTTTCCTGTCATGTCTTTATTTCTGATTTTTGCATTTTTTTCTTGAGAATTTTTAACCTAGATAGTTTCTAGGTTCGTAGTTATGCTGGTCTCCATTTGTATTACATAACATGATGTTAATTGCAGATCTGGGAATGACATTCACTTTGGTGAAATTATTTGGTCATCTCCCATATCCTTAATTTAAATTTCAGATTCCTTTCCATGACATAAAGGGATTTCATGAATTTGCTCCTGCCTTGACCTTCACTGCCCCCTCTCCATAACTCCCTCATGCCCCTGCAGCTTCAGATATAGTGAATTAACTAATTTTCTCCCCAAAGAATTGTGTTTTGTTACTACTATGTCTTTATCTTTGTTCTCTAATCCTGAAATATCGTTATAGTCATTCGTCACTTTTTTTTTTTTTCCCAACAGGTTTTACTATGTAGTTTGGACAGGTCTTCAATTCACTATGTAGCTCATGCTGGCCTCACATTCATAATAAGTCTCCTGCCTTATTCTGTTGAGTGTTGGGAATACAGGCTTGAGCCACCATTTTCAGCTTTATTATATCTTTCAATTGTCTACTTTGTGGTAGGTTTAGGATATGAGTGAACAAATTAGTGTACTTATCTTGCAGTATAGTTGGAGATACAGTAGGAGGGTCTTATACAAGGTGTTAAGAGGACTTGACCTTCTAGAAAAAGCTCTATATAGAGGAGGTAACTACTTAGTTGAATCCTAAAGGAAAACCAGAAGTTATCCAGGCAAAGATAGTTTAAGGGGGGAGTATTCCAGGAAAAGTAAATACAACTGTATGCTTAGAAACAGATAAAGCCAGATGTATAGCCCACTTAGAAAACTAGAAATGGTTTGTTTAGGAGTAAGATGAAGTGAGGAGCAGGAATGGTCACAGTAATGGAGTAAGACTAGAAATACAAGCAGAAGCCCTTATGGAATGAAAAGCCTTATTGGAAGGATGACCTTTTTTTTTTTTCCCAAGTTGGACCACTGTTTTTCTTCTTTTCTGTAGTACTGAGGATTGAAGCCAAGGACTCAGGGGTACACTAGGCAAGTGCTCTGCACTGAAGCTACATCTCTAGACCTTTTAAAATTTTATTTTGAAACAAATTTTCAATAAATTACCCAAGCCAGACTCAAACATGTGATCCTTTTAGCTCAGTCTCCTGAGTAGCTGAAATTGTAGGTAGATACCACCACCCCAGCTCATACTTTTGAGAGAATGAAAGCATTGCTGGTAACATAGTCTCTTGTCTTATTCACAGAGGAGTGGTTCCAGGACATCCCTACTCCCCAGGAAACCAATATTCTGATGCTCAACTCTTTTATATAAAATATTTGCTTGTAATTTACTGCATTCTCCTATGTACTTCAAAGTATCTCTAGGTTGCATATATCTAACACAGTGTAAATGCTGTGTAAAGTGCAGTTGTTTAACTGCACTGTTTGGAGAGTAATGGCCAAAAAGTCTGTAAATATTAAGTCTACGTGCTAGGTGTGTAGCTTTTCACCAATGGGACACAAGACCCAGTACCCACAACTGAGAAGCAATTGGGTGTGCAGTTGCAGGGCTTTTATGGCTCATGGCAGGAAACAGCTGGTGGTAGAACACAGATACTTCATGGCAGCCAGGAAGCACAGAATGAGAACAGCATCAGAGAGAAAGAAGTAAGGGGTGAGGTATAGTAGTCAAGGTCACACCGCCATGACCCACCTGAATATACTCAGAAGTGTTCTTTTCTGATGGTTCCTAAGCCAATCAAGTGGACTGTTAATCACTGCACTATTGAGAGGCAAGGCAAAAGTATGCTCCAATGAGTACTGGAAAGAGGCTGGAGATTTATGAAATTGCGGTGTCTACCTGCATCACATTCAATAGGCTGAGTATATTGGTTTTTGAAAAATGTTCTGAGTTTTTTCTAGAAAATTGTCGAGGGAAATTTCCCCTATTAAATTATATGAATTAAATCTTATAAGGCATTGTAGAAGTAGTAGGATAGTCCCTTTCCTGCTACCCAATTCTGGTTGGAGTTTTACATGTAATATTTGATATACTAACTTACTCATCAAGTGTATGTTGAGAATCTACTGTGTCAGCCACTGACTAGGTCTAGAACAGGGATTCCTCAAAAGCTAAAATGAATTACCAGCCATTTTAGACCTTATATTATAGTTATAGAAGTTAAAATAAGGTAAGAAATAGGCAGTAAACATGGTAAAGAAGTTAGAAAGTTGATGTATAGAAAGCAAACAATTGAACAAACAAAAAAACAGACTGAGAAAAATAGTTGTGAGGAACAGCAAAAGAGTTGTAATTCTGTTCATTTAGTTTTTGGGGTGAGTTTTGAGATACGATCTTATTTTGTAGTTTAGCCTGGCCTTGAACTCACTTTGTGGCCCAGGCTAGCCTAGAGCTCCCAGCAATCCTGTTTCAGCTTCCTAAGTGCTCCACCACCCTAAGCTAGAGTTGTAATTTTAGAAGAGTGGTCAGCTTCAGCCTCTGAAAAGGTAATAGTTCAGTAATAATTTAAGAGTTGAGGGACGTGGTTCCCACGGGGACTGCAGATGGCCACTAGCCTGGAGCCGCGCATTGTGAAGGCGCTGGGGCAGGATCTGCTAGTGGAGCATCTGAAGAGCTGCTATGAGCTCAGAAGCAAAGGCGCCGGCGAGTATGACTTCAGAAGTTTTGATCAGGCTCATTGTAAGAGAAGATCTCTGACCTATTCAGATGATACGGATATCGACTGCTCTGGAGATAAAGTCCGTTCATCAGTAAGATGCTATTCTGAGGAAAGGAAGCACTGTGTGGAGCCTTTTTATAGTTCATTCAGATACTTGGCTGTGAATTGCCTAAATGGTGAACTGGATTCTTTTCATGGTTTGAAGAAACAGGAAACAGGAAGAGTTAATTAAAAATGACCACAGAATGAATACCTCAGAAATGACCAAGCATCCCTTGGAAGAAATAGAAAAAGTTGCCCCGCCAACAACAGTGGCCTCGAGATCTTGTGCTGAGTGGGCTGACGACTCCAGAGACGCCCCTCTGCACCACACTGGCTGTCCAGACTTGAGAGGGTCACTCAAGCATGGTTCACTTTCTCCTCAGACTTGAGGGGGTCACGCAAGCATGGTTCACTTCCTCCTCAGATAACTCAGACATATGACAAGTTATTTCAGATACACCTGAAGCTGCAGTACGAGAATGCAGCACAGCAGAACTTCGCGGAAGAGCTCCAGAGGCAAGAGCGCTTTTTAGCTGAGTGAGAACAACTGCTCTTCAGACACGAAGATGCCTTGAATAAAATTAAAGGTGTGGAAGAGGAGGTTCCACAAGATTTCAGATTATGAAGGAGCAACACAGTGCGAAAGTTGAGCATTTAACTGAAGTTCTTAAGGAGAGAAATAAAGCAAGAGACTGAGGTCATCTTTTGATGCCCTGAAAGGATTGAATGATAACCTAAAAAACCAGCTAAATGAAGTATGTGAAGAAAACAGGAAGATGGAGATTCAGGCTAAGAGAGTTCAAGCCTGTTTAGACAGCCTACAGAGTAAGTATGAATTTATGACAATCCAGAGATTGAAAGGGAATTCCCGTGCTGCTCATGAAGTGAAAAGCATAAAGCAAGAAAAAGTACCAGCTTTGAAAACTTTTAAGGTGCCACTTAATGGGCAGGTATATGAACTTTTAACTGTCTTCATGGACTGGATTTCGAACCATCACCTTAGCAAAGGGAAACATGAGGAATCTGATGTGGATGGTGAAAAGCTACTGCTCCAATCTGCTTCTCAGAGAGAAGTGATATCCAGGATAAATGTGTAAAGCTCTTGCTGATGCTGGCAGAGCAGCTCCAGTGTCTGCTGCTGGTGAATGTCTGGCTCCATGAGCTGCTCATCAGGTTCATCTACTGGTCCCTCAGGCAGCTGGATGCAGGGGCACAGCATTCAACTATGGCATCAACATTGTGACGTTGGGCGAAAACATATTTAAAGGTGTGGTAATTAAAGGAGTTCAAGATAATTCTTCAGAGTATTCTGTGGAGATTAAGCCAAAGACAGCTGCTTTTTTTAAGAGTTCAAATTTGCCATTGCGATTTTGATCAACCCTCATTGTTCTCAAAACCCTTAACCAAAGCTGATTACCTGGCTCAGGCGTTTGACTCCCTTTGCTTGGACTTGAAGACAGATGAAGGGAAGGCCTTGTTTCTGGAGTACCAAGCAGTTCCGGTGACTGCAGGGCACTTGCGGATATCCAGCAAGGGCCTCCTCTCCAATGTCATCGACAGTTTGCTGCAGATGATGGTGGAGTCCAGAGCTCTACAGCCTTTCCTGGAAGCCTGTAACAACTCTTTTTTTGAAACTTGTTCTGTGCTGCTTCAAACCCCTAAGCTGAATCTTCATATCCTAGAAAAGCTCAGTATTATTCTGCAGAAACTTTCCAAAATCAAGAGTAACAAGAAGCTCTTTGAACTTTTTACCATCCACCTGATGCTCCAAGAGTTACAGTGGATGATGCACCCAGAGCACGCCTTCCTCTGCATCAACCTGAACTCCACGCTGTTCAACTTGGGTCTGACAAAAGGCAGCTGCCTGGCCTCCAGCGCAGGCCGTCAGCCTGGCTTGTCTGTCTGTGGTACCTATCTGTTGCTTAGCAAAGTAGCTGAAATCCTGTCAAGTTACCAGCAACATCACTTATCATGACAGATCATAACTAAGAAGATTTTTTTCAACTTGGAAAATGAAATCTACTGCCAATATGTTTTGAAATTTTTTTAAGGTAATATGAATATATAAGGTGGCATTTCCAGAATTTATGACACTGACATTACTTTTTATAAAAGCATCTTAGGATAATTCTTTCTTAAAATTATGTGATTATTTGAAATAAACTTTTCATAATACAGTACAACCTTCCATTTGGAGGCAAAAAAATAAATAAAAGAGTTGAAAAATTAGCCATTTGGATACTTAGAGAAGAATGTTCTCGGTAGAAGGAATATTAGTATAAAGATTCCAAGATGGGAATGTACCTGTCATGTTGGAAGAATAAGAAATAAATATAGAAATGAGCCTAACGTGGTACACACCTGTAATCGCAGTACTCAAGAGGCTGAGTCAGGAGGGTTGCTGTGAGTTCAAGGCCAGCCAGGGCTACATAGTTCAAGGCAGTCCTGAACGCACAAGACCCTGAAATAAATTTAAAAATGAAATAAATAAATGAATAAATAAATGTAGAAATGAGCAAAGTAGTACACATTGAAGTTAGAGAGGAGCCAGATGTTATAGGATCTTATACGGTGTTATTAAAGACTTGTTTTTATTTTAAAAGAAATGGGGTGAACCTTAGGATGATTTTGAACTGGGATGCACCATGTTCTGAATTACATTGTAGAAATGAACCTCTGAATGTTTTGTTAAAACATGTTTTGATTTATTAAAACATGTTTTGTTAAAAGTACTGACCACTGTGTTGGTCAATATTGGGAGACCTGTTAGGAGGTTATTGTGGAAATTTGATTGAGATGCTAGTGACTCGAACCAGGGCATAAAAGTGAGGAGTTGAGTAATGCTTAAATTTTGGTGGTAGAGCCAGCTTGGTATTATAGTTAATATTCCAGGCTAATAGATTTGGTTAGTGGGCATCTGTCAGCACTGACTAATCTTTACAAATGTATTAACCAAAGTTTCTGGGCTGGCAAAGTATGATATGTATTTGTTAAAAGGAAATCTTTGGACTAAGTTAGTTTACCTGAATTTATTTGAACAAGGAACAGTTCATGAAGCAGGCAGCATTAGGTATCAAAAGGTTCAGAGAGCTCTACTTTACCAGCTGAACAGTGGTAACTTATAGACAAGGTGGAAGAAAAATACAGAAATAACTCCATTTGTTATAAGTAGACCTTTCCCTTTTTTTGCACCTGGTTGGATCAGATAGCTGTCTCTGATTGGGTAAAGTTTGGCTGTTTGTGTGATTGTTTGAGACCTTGTTTGGTTTTGTTCACTTACTTTCTAAGTTAGGTTGCAGTTCAGTGTGTGGAAACTCCAAGGATGGAGATAAGTTTCAGGTCAGCTTTATTACAGTGTAAACCAGGCCTGGTAGTGCACACCTGTAATCCTGTAATCCCATTTAGGAAGATGAAGCAGGAAGATCGCTGTGAGTTTGAGGCCAGTCTGGGCTATGTAGTGAGTTGAAGGGCAGCATGAGCTATGTAGCAAGACCTTACTAAAAAAAAGGACAGCTCCATTTTATCATGGTATAATTTACAATGATAATACTCCACAAAATACAATGATCATGTGATATCTATGAACTGTGATATACAAGTAGTATTTTTCCTTTTTATGTATATATATGTATATCTTACTTTTCCCTCCCCGTTGCCAAAATGGTGAACCTTTTGAGGAACACGTAGCGTTAAAAAAATACTTATTTTTTAGTACCTCTTCATGCTGTATGCAGTACTAACATCACAGTCCTCTAAAAATACTCGTTTCACATCATTTTAGTCAAATATTCATGAAGTAGGGTGCATTCACTAGCTTTCCTTCATTATGATGAAATACTTGAGATATTTCATTTATAAAGAGGAAAGGCTTATTTGGCTCACAGTTTTAGAGGTTTCCGATTCCACGATCAGCAGAGCTATTACATTCTACCTCATAAGGACATGGCTAATCAAACAAATTGCTCACTTTTATGACCTGGAGGTGAGAAAAGCAGCCAGGGTGCCACTATTTCCTTCAAGGGCATGCTCCCAGGAGACCTTGCACTTGGCTGTACCTCCCAAAGGTCTCCAGCACCTCCACAATCACTCCCCTACCCCTTAGGACAAAGCCTGTAACACATGTGCCTTTGGGGAACAGTCAACATCTGAAGTATAGTATAGGGCATGGGAAGGAATTAAGTAGTATAGGAATATTAAAATTGAAAAACTTTCTAATTAGATGTTCATAAAATAAGTTTATTTTTGGTATATAATCTTGTGATGTGCTTGAATGTGTACTTAAAGACCAATAATACAGAAAAAGTGAAAAAATTACAGGTTTTAAAATTTTGAACTTCTCACTTAAATATTCTAATTAATTGACGTATGTAGAAAATCTTCTTGTTAATATTAGACGAAATTTGATGATGTTTATAGTATCATATTGTTAGTCTTACTTTTCTCTTTTAAAGATAATTGTGGCTTGGAACCTGCCTCTGAATTAGGAGAAGATTTATTGAAGCTTTATGTGAAACGTTGTTGTCCAGATATTGATATTTATGTTGATGGAAAGAGTTTTAAAGTCCACAGGTAAATAGATTTGTGACTGATTTTGTGTCTTAGTTGTGACATTGCAGTGTAAAATAGTGCCTTATCTTTTAAATACAATGTTTTTAGCTCTGATTCATGTAAATCACAGGTGCTGCACAATGATTCCTCAAGGAGTCTCCCACTGGGGAGAGGCTGGCCATAAGACAGGGTTTTTTGCCTCTAGGCTCCTACATGTACACATGGACAGAACAAATTTTTCTCATCTATTCTTTGCATTAGGCATAAACCTAAGATTTCTTTAGAAGAAAATATGCTGTTGTATATAATTGATTTGAAAGCCACTGTCATGGAAAATGTATTTTTAAATTTTACAGGCATCAGGGCCAGCCAAATAGCTCAGTGGATTAAAGCACCTGCACGCAGGCACAGGGCTGGGGGTTCAGTCCCCTGGCCTGCAGTGCCAGCCCTGCCCCCAGGGCATGCTGAGAGGCAATTGAGACTGGGCATGGTGTGGCACACGCCTGTAATCCCAGCACTTAGGAGGCTGTAAACAGACAGATCACTAGGAGTCTGAGACCCTAAACACCCTGTAGACCCTTCCCTAAAAAAAAAAAAAAAAAAAAAAAAAATAGGTATTTCAATGAACTTTTAAAAAACCATTGTTCTGCTTAACAATTGGTTTGCTTACATATTCCAGACTTCAAATTAAAGCCCGTTATTTGTTTTGATCAAGTCCTTTTGATTGCAGGTAACTAAAATCTGCCTAAATGAAGAAAATTTTGTAATAAGAAATATGGATTTCCGGGGATATAGCTCATTAGAATAAGCGCCTACCTGGCTAGCACAAGGTCCTGAGTTCAATCCCTGGTACCCCCTTCCCCCCCAAAAAAAAAGGAGAAAGAAAAAAGAAATATGGATTATCTGTTGGAACTCAAGTATATGAAGTCTAGTTGGGCCTCAATATAAACTAGATTCAGAACCAGAAATCAGAAATCCAACTGGTTCTTTGCTTCATATTTTAAATATGAATGTCATTAAGCAGTTATTCTGGTGTTGTTGAAAAGGAAAAACTGGACTATTTATGGTGGCAAGAAGAAAGTTTCAAAGTTCCCATATTCCTTATTGAAATTAGCAGTTGATTTGATTTAGATTATGGGAACCTACTGACAACAGTACATTGCCAAACTCCAGGAACTACCATTTTGAACCAGACTATTTACTCTTCATAATTTGACGTTTCCTTTCTAAGAACATTTATTATGTAAATATATGTACATATACACATATTTTTCCTAATTCCTAATTTTATATTTAGTAAAATATACAATGTCATAAGATTAATCATTGTTTTCCATATCAAAGTATATTTTCTTAAATCATAGTGTGTGTGTGTGTGTGTGTGTGTGTGTGAGTCACCAGTTTTATTTTTAAAACAACTTAATCTTATTTTGTGTCTAGGTTTTTCTTAAGAGCATGTGGGCATCATAGCAAAGTTCCATTCATAGAGCCGTAAAACTTTTGCTGTCCTACAGGGGTGGCAGAGTCTGCGACCATTTGCAGCTTGTTGTCAGTATTTGTGTTTTACCTCGCCCTGTGTGCTCCCTGGGAATGGACGAGTAGACCTGTGTTTTAGGATCTAGATCTACAATAGTGGGTTGATACTCCACAGCAGCGCTTTCTGATTTGTTTTGCTTACTAATCTATCAACAAGAAATTCATATTAACTCAGAAGGCAATTCCCTGAGAATATCTTTCATGTTTGGACACATTTTCCTACTTACTTGCCTTTATGTGAGTTATAATACTAAATTCTAAATTACAAAGCACTCTCCTAGTTTAAGCTTATTAACGTCTGTTTAGTGAGTACTACTTTTGCCTACAGATGTTGGGTCAGTATTGAGAAAACACATATTCATGTAAAGTCCAACATAAGAACTTTTTGATTATTTCTTGTTTTGCCTCTAATATTGATAACAGTCAATACTGACATTTCTTCAAAGTAGTGCAGCTAAAAAAACCATAGCATAACTGCTTTAATTCTTTTTTAATGAGAATTTAACTTTCTCTCTCTGTCTCTCCCTCTCTCCCCCTCCCCCCCTCTCTCTCTCTCTCTCTCTCTCTCTCTCTCTCTCTCTCTCTCTCTCTCTCTCTGTTACGGCCAGCTCAGCCTGCCCTGGTGGTGGGGCTGGCATAGCATGTTGTGCCGGGGATTGAACTGCAATTCCTGTGGTTGCCTAAGCAGGCACTTTAGACCACTGACCTATCTCACTGGCCCCAAATTTTAAAAAATTATTTGTATTCATTTGTTGAAAAATCAGCACAAGTACTGATTTATCATCAGTATTTATGATCTGCGTTATAGTCAGAGTATTCTCATTTAGAATGGTTTATTTTGCTAGTCTAATTCAAATTGGTGTGGTAATATAATTTTTTGTTCCATTGAGTTAATTTTTCTCTCAAGTTACTTCCTTAAACGCATCCAAGTTTTTCAAGGTTGTCTCTCCAGGTACACTGCCTGTTGTTTACCCCAATCTTGCCTTCATTGATTGCTCAGAGCACTTTATGTGCTAAGACAGTCAGATGCCAATTGCTCTTGGTTGCACAACTAAATAAAGCAGAATGGTTAAGATTGTGTGGGCTGGGGAGCTGGTCTGCCTGTGTTTTAATTCAGCTTTAGTCTCATTAGCTGTATGAATTTGAGCAAAGCCATTCAGCTATTTATTCCTGGCTTCAGTAGCATCCTCATCAAAGACAGGGATCCTGAAACTATCCATCTCATAGAGTGATTGTGAGGTTTACTAAAAAACACTTTGAAGAGAACCTGGCATATAATGAATGGTATGTATGTTGCTGTTCTTGTTCTTGTCATTATGATCATGATCATGCAAGTGATAATCCTTTGACACAAGTCTTTTTATAGACAGTGGCAACAGCCTCAAGGCGTTACTTCTATGGAGCAAGCAAAGAAGCATATTTTGAATCGCTTGCATTTTCCCCTAATCCAAGAAAGGATGGGATAGCGACAGGCTTCCAAAGGTCACATCTGCTATCCTTTCTGCATAGTCCTTTCTGTCCCTAAAAGTTTAATTTCTTGGAGGCTTGCGGGTTAGCACAGTTGTTTAAGCACCTGCTTGGGTAAACCTTGTCAGGCGTAGGGAACTGCAGTTCAATGCCAGCTCCACCTGCTATTCTAGAGCTGTAAGGGCAGCCTGAGTCAGAAAAAAAAAATCCTTGTAGAATTTTAACTTCTGTTTTTTGTGGGGGAGCTGGGGAGAGGTGGGGTGGTACTAGGGATCAAACTCAGGACCCTGTGCTAGATGGGCAAGTGCTATGCCACTGAATTATTTCTCTGGCTAACTTTTAACTTCTGTACCTCTTTCCCATCTTTGTTATTGTCTCCAACACATGCTCACAGCAGAAATGAGAGCTCTTTATTTAGAAGGTGGGAGCTTACAATAACAGGATAATCTATTAGTCTTCTGAATCCATTTGTTATATTATTGTTATTACTAATTTTATTTATTTATTTATTTATTTATTTATTTATTTATTTATTTTGGTATTTTTGAGACAGGATCTTGCTATGCAGTTCAGGCTAGCCTTGAGCTCACTTTTGTAGCCCAGGCTGGTCTCGAACTCACATTGATCCTCCTGCCTCGGCCTCCCTAGTGCTGGCATTACAGGCATGCGCCACCACGCCTGGCCCATTTGTTATATTATTACATTTTTGAATATTGCACTCTGGGATACTGCAGTATCCCAGACTTCTGTAACATTACCTTCTTGTCTTGAATTCCTCTTAGTTATGGGATGCATATCACTTGAACATTGTATATTTTTCTCTTTGTTTATATTTCCCTCTGTCACCTTTAGTTTACTCATCAGTGCCTACCTGACTTGCTGCATTGCTGACCTTTTATTTTATACTATGATTTTTTATTTTCATGCTGAATGACACAAGTTGAATGTTGCATTTTTAAAATTATTTGCTACATTTTTATATTCTATAATTAAGATTCTCTTATGCCACCTCATTGATAAACCAGAACAGTGATTCTAAATGTTAGCTTTCTGACACTTAAGAGCTAGTGTTCCTTTCAGTGCAAAATTCTATACCATTAAACATTCATTGATTGGGTTAAAATGTTTTTGAATCTCTCTTTACAATGTCAGTTTTTCTGAATATTTAATAAATAAGCACCATGTCAGAAGATCAGCATTGTATTTTGGGCCATAACAATATCTGTATTTACCTGGATATATCAGGTGAAAGGTTTTTTAAAGTAGAGCTTAGTAATTGCAAAGTCAGTCTTTCTGACTTTGTATTGATTTTACTGTTTATTAATTGTTGGCAATTATGTTTTAATTCTTTATTTCTAAAGAAATACTAATAGCAATAATAGTATAAGATAGCTGTGCGGATTGAGTCAAATAACGTATATAAAGCATGTAGCATATGTCAATGTACCTGTCACATGTTTTTGAAAGTAAATGTTAGTTGCTAAAAATATGTACTGTGTATCTATAAGAAAATCACAATTCTACCTTGTCTTACAATAGAAGGCAGCAAACTATGGCGCAAATCTGGTAAGGGTCCATTTTGCAATAGGGACCTGCAAAGCCTAAACTGTTTATTATCTGATGATTTACAGAAAATTTCACAGTTGTCTTCATAGAATTTGTATGAAATAATTATAATAAAATTCTAAGTTTCATACAATAGTGAGTTGCTAATATCTTAATTTATTAATGATGAATGGTCAATCCTGTCTACTTGAGAGATTTAAAATAATGATAAATTAGGTGTAGGAACACTAGAAGGGAAGGAGGTGAAATTCCTTGGTACCACTAACCTTTGTTGAAATGGGGAACTAGTATAGAGTATTGGGTATCTAAAGGAAAATAAACCACTGTAGTTACAATCTTCCTGAGTGTAATTGAACAGGCTCTGCAACTGCCCACAGTAGAATATATGGATATATCAGCCAGAACTTTCAAGACCAGGAGACTGTCTCAGTATAACTACCTATTAGCTTATTTATTTATTTTTATTTTTATTTTTATTGTATTATGAAGCCGTGATTCTTTACTATTTGTTCTGCGTACATTGCAGTGACCTGAGTGTCCACCATATTTGAGCAATTGCGCTACTGGCCAGAGGCATGAACACTCTGATGAATTAAACAGGACCCCTTAAAAAAGTCCACAATTCAAAGAGAGACAGGGAAGGATATGTGATATACTGAAGAGGAACAAAGAGGAAGCACTTAGAGAACTTTGACCCCTGTGATCTGCCAGACCTGCACTTGCCTCTGCCCCCCCCACAACACCCGTGATGACAGGAGGGTGGTGAAGGATCTCAGCACAGACCATGGAACAGTAGCATCATTAGTCTTATTTTTTGTCTGCTGTCTTATATTCAGCATATTTTATTTATTTATTTATTTTAGTTTCAAAATGCATTAGCAGTACATTTGCAATAATTGACACATTGCATATTGTTGTCCTTATAGTAGTTATACAGAGCACAGGGTGTAGATGTGATAAACCTTCTAACTGATATTGGTAAGGAAAGAAAGCAAAAAAAAAAAAAAAGAAAAAAATTTTCTTCTCTTTGAACTAAGATGAAGTAGTTGTATACATATTCCAGTGTTCCATAATTGCAGTGGGTTACTGGTGAAACTGGCAGTGTTGAAGGCTGTTGATTTAAGCCTCTTACAGCTCATCATACTAATCTAGCTCTGCATTTTATGCCTCGTAGTTAAGCTTTTCTGCTGGGTGATTGAGGGCAAGTTAAAGCACGACCTGTTTAACAGAACTTTCATCTTTTGTATTTTCCAAGGTCAAATCTCCTCAGGATTAACTTTGGAACCATGTATAGTGCTTTGTAGAGCTGTTGCCAGTGTCAACCATCGGGACAAGTCACGGCCATTGCTTGACCAGTTTGCTCTCTGTGAAAGCCTGAGAGAATGTTTTCTCCCTAGGTGACTCTCCATAGACACACTATGGTTCATTTATCCCTTTCCTCTGAGTCCAATAATGTCCTTGAACAGAAAATTTGGGGAACCACTGAGTTATAGGATGTTACAGCACAGGTTCTCTTATATCCTGAGTCCTCACTGACCTTGAAGGGAGAAGACCAAAATGTTGGCTATCCTCATAGCCCTTCTTTTTCTCCAATTTTTGGACTGTTAACTTACATTCTCAACCCTCCAGCAGAGAAGCTTCATGATACTATTACTCTATAACATAGGTAATTGAGCTTAATATGACTGTCTTTCTGAGTATCAAACATCTTAGACTTAGCTTGAAATTGGTATTTTCCTTCAATCACTGATATTCTAATAAATCTCTATAGGATGTGATAAAAGCAGCTACACATTTTTACAGACATTTAGTAATCCAAGGATATACAGAATTGTAGACTGTCCAGCCTATGGCATTTTGCCTAGTCTCTTATTCTCAGTTAATACCTTGTTTTGTTTTCTTATTAACCAACCATTTACTTGAGAGAAAGTATAACAGTGAGTTTACATTGGAAGCAGTACACATCTAAAAGTCCAAAATGACACGCATTCCAAGCATAGTTTTAGTGTTGCATGTTGCTATCATCAGTGTGAGAAACCTTTTGAAGGTTCCTAGGACCAATATCTAATTCATCTTGTGTACATAGTGCATGGTTTTGCTCCTGCTGTGTTTCCTCTCTTTTCTGTTTCCAGTCATTTCATTGTTTAATTCA
>PVKN010022704.1:0-15056 GCA_004027915.1 Capromys pilorides | reverse complement strand
CATTTCTGCAATTGTTTTTCCACTTCAGATTCTATTAATTCTTGCATTTCTTTTTTTTTTTTTTATTTCAGATGTTATTTCCGATCTGAGTTGCTCTATATGTTTCTGTAGTTGTCTGTCTACCTCAAATTCAGAGTTTTTGGCTGCATGATTCCCATTTTCTTCCGTTGTATCATCTCCTGTATTTGATTTGGGTGGGCTTGGGCCCTGTGACTGCATCTTACTCCTTGTCATTACTTACTCCTTGTTATCATGTTATATGGCAGTGATCTCTATACTTTGGTGAAGTTCTGCTGTTAGTGTCTGTGGGAGTTTTCTCTTGATACTCCAAGCTTGTTCCCTTCCAGTGGTGCCTGGCTGAGAGTTGCAGCTTGGTCTGCTGGCTACTTTGAGGCCCTGTGGGCTCTGCAGTTGAGGAGTCTTCCAGTTTCACAGGACAGACCAGATGGTGGATAGGCTTGGCAATGGAGCTCAGTCGGGAAGAGCCGGAGGATGGAGGCAGGCCGTGGGACCCGGCAGGCTTGGACCAGACCAGACTTGCAGTCACGTGAGTCAGATCAGACGTTGGACAAGTTCGGGAATCGATAGGATGCAATTCTTTATGAGGATGAAACTTCAACAATAGGTACAGAATCAACATATTTCAAAATACTAAAGCTTACATATGTATAAATCACAATCAGCATCATACTAAGAGGGGAAAATGAAATAGTTTCTGTGAGATTGATAGTACAATATCTGACTATCATCCTTTACCTAATATGGTACTGAAAGTCTTAAGAGCAAGAAATAAAAAGGTGCTTACATTTGAGACAAAAGTAAATGATTCACACCTATGAATGACATGTTTGTATACATGGAAACACCTAAACACTATTCAACTTGTTCAATTGTAAGTTTTCAGTAAGGTTTCAGAATACAAGATTAATATACAAAAATAAGAAAATGAAAGCAATTGCATTCACATAACTATAAACATGTAAAATAATTAGGAAGAAAAAGATCTTTACAATGAAAATTGAAACACTTTGCAGGTGATACACACAAGGGAATAATATGTATTCGTGGGTCAGAAAAATTAATGTAAAAATAACCGTACTGTAGAATTAGAAAAAAACAATCCTAGAATTCAGATAGAACTCCAGAATGCCCATGTGTTAGACAAAATACCTGACATACACGATGTCAGGGAAGGTGGGTTCATTTCTTTCTTATGATTTCAGGGTTTTCTGTCTATGGTCAGCTGACTCCAAGGCAGGGGTATCATAGTGGAAGGCATGGGGAAGTGAAGCTGTTCATGTCATGGGAGCTTGGGAGCAGAGTAGGGGAACAGTGTTGGAAAGAAAGTGACCAGGGACCAAATATAGCACCCAATGACACACCTTCATAGTCCACCCAGACACATGCAGAATTGTGCTTGTACTGGTTCTTCAGCCAGCAAGTTGACAGTCCACTTAAGTGTCATACTGTAGAATAGTCATGATGACTTGAGCAGCGAAAATACTGAGAGGTATCACAATACCTGACTTCCAACATACACTACATAGTACTAGGGCATATGTAGACAGAGTAAACAGGACACAGACTCTAGAAATTAATTAATATTTAAACAGACAACTCAATTTGAACAAGTCTTCAAACTCTTACAGTGGACCAAAGACAGCCTCTTTGAACGTAAAATAATGCCAGAAAAAATGGGTCTACATGAGTTAGAAGAATGAAACTAAACCTTCCCCTCTCAATGCATATAAAAATCTACTGAAATGGACAAAATACCTAAATATAAAAGCAAAACTTATGACATTATAAGTAAACATAGGGGAAATATTTCATAATATTTATAGCTAATGACATCTTTTAGATAGAACTCCAGATCACCAATAATAAAAGTAAAAGTAGATAAATCCAACTTTATCAAATTAACACATTTCTGCACTACAAAGGAAATAATCAGCACAACTAAAACAACCCGAAGAATGGGAGAAAATAATTGTAAACTACCCATTTAATAAGGAATGTCAAGAACATGCAAAAACCTCACAGTGTTGAGACCCACTAAACAAAGTTTACATACTTAGTATAGATGCTCTGTAAGCAGAGTAAACTTCTGCCTTCCTAAGTCTGAGCTGTGGACAGCTATCTCTTTATAACTGGTACTGTACACAATGGAGGAGTAAAGGGAACTTTTATCAAGTGTAGGAAGTAAGAGCAGAGGTTCAAAACACTATGTAATGTTATGGAAAACAATAAGTTTTGACTATTTTTAAAATATTGACTACATATTTCTTTCCCCTCTTAATAATACAGATGGAAACTAAGGTACAAAACTGGATGCTATGTAACTCAACCAGCATGCAGTCAGTATCAATTGATGAATAGCTCCTAGTCACAATAATGAGACTGACAATAGAGAGCCAAGATATTAGAATATTATTTCCATTAAAATAATTGCCCAATATAGGTCACGGAAATATTTGGAGAGAGGGTTAGAGTGGTAAATAGATCCTGTGAAATTAGTAATTAGGTGTGTACAGCCATGACCAAAAAGAAAAATGCATAGAAATAACTAGCTCATATTGGGGAAGAAAGAGAATATGGACAATTTTTCACAATCCTATCAGTTTGATAACTGAAAGTTCTATTTTGAATTTGCATTTGATGTGGACGCCTCAGAGAACAGCATATTTTCATGTAATTGCTAATTGACTTTCATAATTTAGATGAATGATAACCAACTTTTTATGTTTGCAAGTGTTCCCTAGTACCCTAATGATAGTCTAGCCTAAATTTTATTTTGTAATGTGTGTGTGTGTGTGTACGTGCAGTGTCTCACTACACAGCTCCGACTCATAATAATCCTCCTGATTTCTGCCTCCCTAGTGCTAGGATTACAGGAGTGCACAGCCACACCTGAACTCTATTGCTGGCTCAGTGTACCCAGGGGTGGGGTCGGTGCAGCATGTGTTGCCAGGGATCCAACCCTGGCCCCTAAGCTTACCTAAGCAAGCGTTTAGCCTGCTAAGTATACCGCTGGCCCTTTATTATTATTATTTTTTATTTATTTTATTTATTTATTTTTTTTTTGCAGGACTGGGGTTCAAACTCACGACCTTGCACTTGCCAGGCAGGCACTTATGCCACGAAGCTATTTCCTTGCCCCCTATTTTGTATTGTTATTAGCACATGCTTGCATCCATAATGATTGTATTCCTCGCAGGCAGCTAGTAAATGTATATAATACATCTGAATTCTTATCTTCTACAACCCTCCCTCCATCTCTTGATTTACTTTCCTTTTGCAAAACATCAGTCTTGTACACAACTGCTAGGTTTTGTGACTGGCTTAGAAATTGCTCTGAGTTCTTATACTGTTGTGGATTTCTTTTCATTTGTTGTTGTGATGGTTGAAAATAGTAATCAACACTTTACAAACTGAAGAAGCCAATGGGAGGATGAGAGGTTTGCAGCAACCTAAGGGTTCAATGCTGTCAAATTATATATTTTAGTCCAACAAAAGCAGTGATTAAACTTACATACTGTGCTTCCAGTAGTAGAGAGAGATGAGACCTAACGTTTGGAAATTGTCCTGTATCATGTCTGGATGGGAACAGGAAAGTCATTTGGGAATTTGCTAATCATTGCATGGAGAATACAAAAATGCCTCAAAAGAAAATAGACGAATTTTTACCAAGACAGACAAATGAGCGGCAAAAGCAGAAGATGAGGGTATGGGATTGTATTGACTTGCTTGAATGCCCCCATCTCCCATCCATGAAGACACAGACTGTCCATTTCTGCACTGAAAGAAGACAAAGAAGATAGGTGGTAGAAGGGATCTTAGCAGAAGTCAAACAAATACAAACCGTTATATATTCTCCCATTGTTAAATGCTATAGTTTAGGTAAAATTAATCCAAATGAATTGTGTATTTGGTTAATTTAAGCACAGTGAAATGAAGGGTGGCACACTGTCTGGGTGCAAGGTGCCTGTGGAGTTCAGCCAACTGCACACATGCATTGCTGATGTGATTCTCCTCTGATAGAACTTCAGTAACTCTTTGGGGAATTGTGTTCACTAGATACGGTTTAGTTTTACCCTTTTATACTCTTTTATACAACCGTAGAAACTTTGCTATATGCAAAAGGCTTCTTGCTGTCTCAAATGACAGCACTTCCATCAATTTACAAATTGAAGTAAAAAATCGTAAGACAACTATGTTTTCCTCTTTTGCTATCAAGTTTCAGTCTTGATCTAACTATGCATGTTGAAAGTGTGAGGGAACATTTAGAAAGGTCTATGCTTTGGGAATGCTGAGTCAAACAAAATATTATTTGGTGTCTGTTATACAGGGTGTAGTCTTTTCAAAATAGCAAACTGAAACCAAAAAAGATGGTAATTATTGCCTGGCTCATTGGCATCATGTGGTTCCAAATATATTAGCTTGTCACAAAGATTGATAAAATCAATAGATATGATGAAAAACACACTTTCACCTCTTTCAGGTTTTATGATAACCTAAGTTACACACACACACACACACACACACACACACACACACGTACACACACATTTCATAGTTCAAACTTTCTCTGCATGTATGGGAAATGGAGTGGACTTGGTCCAGAATTCCAAGGAATCCAACCTGAGGTTTCAAACCATACTCACTCCCAGAATTTTGCAACCAATTCAGTTTCTAACAAAATTATCACTGTTCCTGGTTCCAAACTAAAAGGAGGTTTGAATTAGATCTGGAAAAACATTAAAAATAAATAACACAACTCTGTGGGATGAATTCGGAAGGGCTCTATAGAGATGGAGTCCAAAGGTGCTATTCCCATGATCTGCTGGGTTACCCAGAAACAGATATTACTGATTGCTAAGGTCATGGCTGAAACCAAGCAGGAGAGGAAGGATAGGAATGAAGAAATACTCATATTCAATCATCTTCTCCACCCCTCTGAAGTTCAATTTGCTATTTGGCTCCAGAAGCAGAAGAGGACCGAAGAAGTCACTGTGAGTTTCCATCTTTTTGCCCAGATGCCAGTCTCATGCTAGCAGAGCTGAACCTTGGATGGCCCATCAACATCTTTACAGAAGTCTGCTTGGCAGAGGGAAGAAGGGGCTTGTGCTGGAGGAGAGCCTTTTGCAGCTTTCCATCACATCCAGTCCCTTCCCTCACTCAGCAGTAATTCAACAGCAAAAATGGAGAAAATTCCCCTTCTAGCAACAAGACATGAAAGTTATGTGGAGCAGGTACCAGTCAGTGCCTTCTTGGCCAATGGCCAGGCTGGCTAAAGGAATTTGTCTGCAACAGGCAAATACAAGCTGCCCTCTGAGTCAGACAGTGGGTGGTCCAAGTCCCTACATACAGCAGCCATCTATGACTGCCAATGTTGCAATCAGATATTATGTATATAGTTATAGGAGAAAATACTCCTTAGAGATAACTAATAACTTGCAAACCATGAGCAGACCCTAGAAGGCCAGCCTCTACTGGATGTTTTGGATTGCATTATAATGTGAAATTACTGAATTGTAAAAATCTACCCACTTTTTGAAAATAGCATTCTGAATCACAGGGTATGGAAAAGAACTTTTTGTGTTATGCTTAGCTGTTTATAAGACTATGCAAAAAAGAGAAATCAGGTGTTCTGCTGGCTACTCTAGGCTAAATGGTGCATCTTTGGTGCACATAGTGCTTGCTTTGGATTTCTCAAAAACTGGGATGAAGTTCAGAAAAGCTTTTACAGACTGTCCCAGGCCATTTATGTTCTCAAGTTAGAAGCCATAGACAAGAAAAGGGTACAAATCCCTGAAGACTCAAAGAACCTACCACTTTCTAAAGAGCTACAGCCAAAGGCTCAGTATGTTATTGAGAAAGCGCTAGAAGTACTATCTAGAGTAACACCCAAGATAGCTCTCTACTTCTGGAGAATATCCACAATGGCATGGAGGCCTTTTTGAATGAATGCCTGTGGAACTTGTTGGAATTCTGAGCCTTATATTAAAATAAGAGAAAAGAACAAAGCAGTGACACAGGATTCAGGAATGCAGGCAATAAAATAAGGGGTAGAAATAATAAAGCATTTTGAACATAAAACACTTAAATCTCAGTTTGATAGAAGCATTTAGATTAAAAGACAGAATATAAAATGTAAATGGGACCTCAAGTGGGGAATATGTAAAGCTGAAGAAATTCAGGTGAGTGAGACGGCATCACTGAGGGGTGCTACCTACTGCTGTAGTCAGTAGGCCTGGGGTTACATCCTAGCACTACCAGTCATTAAGTGCGTAGTTTTAACATTAGGTGTGTAGTTATGTAAGACCTTTTATTTAGATTTCTTCATTCTAAAACAAGGTAATAATCCAATCTCTGAACCTCCCTAGGCTGTCTAATGCTGTGATGTATGTACCTGACTTAACACACAGACTGGCACTACAAACTAAGCGTTCAATAAAATGTTGATTTAAAAAGTCTTAAAGTATCAAACTGAAGGAAATTAGACAAAAGAGTCAGTGTATTTGTGGAGAGTAGGCAAAATATTAGGCATAAGAAATAGTATCAGAAAATGCCACAAAAGTACAGTGGCCATGTTACCTGACAAAAATCTGTACATATCATTTGACAGCGAAGTTGCCATAGTAAATCCAAGGAAGATCACCGTATAAAAGTGTAAGTTGTAGTTGGACACAGTAATACAGACCTTAATCCCTACACTCTGAGGCTGAGGCAGAGCGATCAAAAATTTAAACCCAGACTGGACTACTCAGTGACTGAGAGAGACTGTCTTTAGATAGATAAGTGGACAGACAGACAGACAGACAGACAGATGGGCTGAAGTTGTAGCTCAGCACAAGGGCTGTGAGTTCAATTCCCAGTGCCACAAAAAGGGCAAGTTATATTTACAACAGAGAAAATTCTTTTGCTTAAAACTCAGAATACTAAATTTACATCTTTGCTTTGGTCTTATTTTTAAGCTACAGCCAACTGTACATTAAAGTTTCACAAACTAACTTAGTTCTTTTCCTTCTCATGTTTCTTGCACAAATTTTGGTCTTTTAATCACTTAGTAATGCTCCACCAAAAGTGCAGAAGGGAAGAAGAGGTTAGAAATCAAGTAATCATTTTCTTGGTGACCATAATGGTTACCATGGGAAAGAATTAAGAATCCTCAAAATTTCTTCATCAGAAAATTCAGTCTTATGTCAGAAACTTTTTACTCTGGATCACAGAGCTCTCTGTAAATCACACCTGCAAGTGAGCCCTGCCCAAGTACACATTAGAACTTGTGGGACTTAAATTTTGTGGATTACAAAGTATAAACATGTTATAAGTGAGAAAGATACTAATAAAGATAGAATATAAAATGCTTTAGGAAGTGAGAAGGCAAACTACAGAGGGGCCAGTACATGCTATCCAATACTTTGCTTTGCCTGAGTATGCATGCATATTGTATCATATTTAATTACCAAATATAAGAAAATTTCATTTAAAAATGTAATACTTCAGGGCCGGTGGTATAGTTCAGCAAACTAAGCACTTACTTAGATAAGCACAGGGGTTAGTGTTCAGTCCCTGGCACAGCATGCTGTGCCCCCCACCCCCTCAGTACGTGGAGCCAGTGATGGAGTCCAGGTGTGGTGGTGTACAATTGTAACTACAGCACTAGGGAAGCAGCAATCAGGAGGATTACTATAAGTCTGAGCTGCATAGTAAGACCCTGCATACACACACATACACACACACACATACACACACACACACACACACACACACACCCCTTGAAAAATTGCAACATTTAAAAACAGCACTGTAAACATAAAACTAGAGGAAAATTTGACCCTGTTTTGTAAAACTAATGCACCACCCTCTTGTTTGAGGGAAGAGGCTGCACATTTTAATTGGCTCTCCAGGGATTCATTAGAAAGTTCTGATATAATTTTGTTCTCTGTGTGTCTTACTCTCGAATAGTTATTCACAAACATACAAATGCCCTTATAGTGAAAACATGAATAAGGAGTGAGTGTGGAGGGTATCTTTGCTTTGGGAAGCTTTGTCTTTTAAAATTCTAGTAAAGACCTGATCAAAAATTTCTTTGGGTTGGATTTCTAATTGCATCTCATTTATGCTATTTGAAAATTTGCAGGTAATGTATTCATGAGAACTAAAATTGGAGGCCCAAATAATGCTACAGATGTAGATAGTCTGAAGTGTTACACATAATTCATGCTTTTCCAAGGCACCAGGGGTACAAACCCTCCAACCGCTCAGCTTTTTATCTAACAGTGGGGCAGGAGTCACAGCAAGCTCTCCATCGAGCTCCCCAGGGGTGTTCTGTTGTCACTTAAAAAATCTTGTGTTCAAGAACCACACAGTCACATCATGAAAAACACAACTAAATCTCACATAGTAGTATTAGAAGTTTAGGATTTGGTGGGGCTGCATTATTAGCAGCTCAGAGATGCATGTGGTCTGTGCCCCTGGGCTGCACACACCTGATCTGGCACCTAGAGCATATAAAGAATTCTTAAAACTGCACTAAATCCCAAATCTGTTTAAAAAAAATGAGAAAAACACAAGAAGGGACATTTCACTGAAAACAACACACTGATGGTGAGGAAGTGTGGGAGAGGATGTTTGGTGTGAGCAGTCACTTGGAAAATGAAAATCAAAAGTACTGTATCATTATCTACAAACCAGACTGGCTAAAATGAAAATTACTGAGCATAAATGGTGGCAAGGCCACAGAGAAAATGTTCATTTACTTTGTTTGTGGGAATATAAAATCTTACAGCCACTCTGGGAATCTGTTTCATAGTTTCTCAATGAGTTAAGACATAAAACTACCATAATGCCCAAGAATAGCGTTCCTGGGCCTTTATCCCACAGAAATAAATACTTATGCTTACAAAAATTTCTACAAGAATTTTTTTTACAATTTTATTGATGAGTCCAGACCTACATGTGTAAATATCATATAGTCTCCCTAGTGTAAGAACTCAAAAGAAGAAATAAAAATGGAAAGGTATAACATAGCTAAGTGGAAATCAAGAACTGAAGGATTAATAAAGAGATTGCGAGCAGAAAAGTTAGGACAGGGGCAAAACCATGCACTTATATACACAGGAGTGTTAAAAGAACTGTCCCAAGAATCTCCAACAGATTTTTGAAACTAACAGCTAATAGAATTGTCACCCCCACTAACTATATATGCTAATATCTGTGAAATAATCAAGTACACTGAGGATCGCATTGTGCAATACTAAAACCATGCTTAGAATGACTGTCATTCTGGTCTTCTAGATGCATGCTACTTCTAATATCATAGCAATGATTGCTATACTCTCTCCCAAGTAAATGTTTGTTTAAAAATAATAACAATAATAAAAGAAAATAAGAGAGAAGAAAAAATGCTATAGGATTATTCTGCTACAATTTAGTATATGGCTAGGCTGGGGAGATAGCTCAGGGGCACAAGTGCCTGTCTGGTAAATGCAAGGTCCTGAGTTCGATCCTGGTTCTGAAGAAGAAGAAGAAAAAAAAAAAATATATATATATATATATATATATATATATATATATATATATATGTGTGTATATATATATATGTATATATATATATATATGGCTAAATTCCTAAATTTATGTGTAAAAATGCATAATTATTTTTTTCACATTCTATAGGGATTTACAATTTAGCATATTAATGATTTATGGATAAGAATCCAAACCTGGAAACAGCATAGACATCTTTTGGTAGGTGAATATATACCATGGAATGCTGGACTATAGTATTCAGCATTAGAAAGGAACGAAGCACTGATTCTTACTAAACTTGAAAAAATATTCCAAAGATTTAAAGTGAATGAAAAAAATTTATATTGTATTATTAGTACAGTCATGAAAAGTACATTTATAAAAAGAGAGAACACAGTAGTGCTTCTTATGGACTAAAAAGGGAGTGTGACTATAAGAAGGGACCCCAGGGCCCCTCAAAGTGTAGAATTGTCCCAGATCATCACTATATCAATGCTAAAGCTGTTGTCATACTGCACCACAGATCTGAAAGTCACTACAATCGGGTGAAGCTGTTAAGGATAAGCAGGATCTCTGTACATTGCTTTTAAACCACTGAATATATAAATATACAATTAATGTATATCAAAGTAAAGGTATAATTGAAACCGGAAAAAAAAAGCAACACAAGAAAGCAAAATGGGAAGTCTCATAGTAACTGATTTCAGCGTTTACTGTCACCCACAGTAATTAAGAGACTCAAATATATATTATCATTTTTTGTATTATCATTTTGTGATAAACACATAAAATTTATCATCTCAAATACTTCTAACCATACACTTCAGTAACATGGTAAGTTCCTGGCTTACAACTTCAATCCAAGGGAGTGTTCCTAAGTTGGATTTGTAAGTCTGACATAGTGAGTCTTAAATACTTTTGAAATATATATATATATATATATATATATATATATATATATATATATATATAATGCAAAAACATAATGTAATATAACATATCAAAAAGTCAAAGACAAAAAACACATGATCATCTCAACAGATGTAGAAATCACTGGCTTAAATGAGACCTCCAATCCTAGAGTTTTGAGGAATCTCCATACTAATTTCCGTAATAGTTGTACCAAACTACACTACCACCAGCAGTGGAGAAGAGTTCCTTTTTCCCCACAGTCTCTCTAAGATTTTTTTATTGGTTGATTTATTGATGATAGACATTCTTTCTGGCATAAGATGGTATCTCAGCATTGTTTTAATTTGCATGCCTTGAGTTACCAGTGATGTTGAACATTTTTTCATATATTTATTTGCCATTTGTATCTCTTCATTTGTGAAGTGTATATTCATCTCAGCTGCCCATTGTGGGATTGGGTCTTTGAATTTTGGAGGCCTGATTTTTTTTTTAATTCTTGACATGTTCACTCTAAGACTCAGCTTTCAATTATTTTGGGTAATTCAGAAATGAGATTGTTAGCTCTCATTTGTTTTAAAGAAACTCTATACTGGTTTCCATAGTCCTCATACCATTTTACAAGCTTGCCAACAGCATATAAAGGTTCCAACTTCTCTACATCCTGACCAATAGTTAGTTACTAATGTTCATTTGTTTTAACAGTGGCCATCCTAATGAATGAGAGCTTATAATTACTAGAAATTTTTACCTCTGTGTCTCTGATAACTAACAATCTTTTTTAATAAACTGGATGTTTATATGTATCTTTTAAAAATATACAAGTTACATTATTTTTATTTTAATTGGGCTATCTTATTATTGGTTTTGGGTGGTAGGAGCATGCTTAATTATAGATGGTTCTCAACTTTAGATGGTTCAACTTGGAAGGTTTGACCTTCTGATGGTGAGACAGTAATAGGTATTTAGGAGAAAGCAAACTTCAAAGTTTGGATTTTGATTTTCTCCCTGGGTGATAATGCTGCTCTTTCAGGATATTTAGCAATGCCATCATGGTGCATTTCCATCTTAGTTGTGCAAACACAAGTGTACATAACAAATTCTGTATAGCATATGGTGTGGCCATATTTTCAGAGCATTTTGTTCTTGCACTTTCACATTCTGTGATATTTACAAAACACCAGTTTATATGCATGAGATACATAATGCTTTATTTTTTAAAAAAATGTTTTGTTAAATGACTTTGTCCAATTTTAGGCTAATGTTGGCCTAAACTTTCCCTAGACTTTAGTTTCCAACTTTTGGGGCCTATTTAATGCAGACTAGACTAAGCTCTGTGTTTAGTGAATTAGATGTATTAACTACATTTTTATTTAAAATATTTTCAATTTATAAAGGGTTATCAAGATGTAATGCCACTACAAGTCAAAAAGCGTATATTTTTACATTAATGCCTTATCACATAAGTAACTTATAAATATGAGCTTTGATCACAAAATATGATAAATTTTAAAATTAAAATGTATTATAGTAAGGCTAGGGAGATATCTTGGCAGTCTATGCTCCTTCCTGGTAAGTGGACTTGGTTCAATCTCCAGTACCGCATGCTATGCCCACCCTGGAACACTGGGCACACCCTGCAGGCCATCAAAACTGGGCATGGTGCAGCACACCTGTAAGAGCTTGGGAGGCTAAGACAGGAGGATCACTAGAAGTCCAAGTGGCACAGTGAGACTCCGTAGAAAATAAATAAATAAATGAATAAATAAATAAATAAATAAGTAAATAAATAACTGTATTATAGTAAAAATACATTGCTTTTAATCTCCCTCAACATATTCCCTTCTCTTTGAGCACACTCTCCCATTGTTCTTGCCATTTGGAGACCCTATGTAGTTGTCTTGATTTCCTGAATGAACTCCCTGTGAATAATAATGAACTTGTTGTTCATGGTCATTTTGATTTTTGGAGAAATCCAGAAGACACAGAACAGAGCCAGATTTGGTGGATGAGGATACACTATAATGTTTAGATTTTGGTTTTGGTACAGGAAACTGAACTCATGACCTCACACTTGCCAGGCAGGAGCTGTGCTGCTGAGCTATCTCCCTGGTGCTATGTTTTTATTTGACAAATGTGCTGTAAATATTTTGAATCAGTTCAGGATGTTGACATAGCCCCAAAAGTACAGCTAGATAGACTGACTCTGGCAGAAGCCTTCTGCAGCTGCTCCACAGAAAGTGGTGAGAATGGTGGTATAAATGTGTTCAAAGAGGAATGCTTGGAGGGAGGCTAGGGTCTCTGTATTCTAGTAATAGATTTTAATACAAGGTCTTGCTGCTGTATAGTTCAGGCTGGCTTGGCATATGTAGCCCAGGCTGGCTGAAACTCCTGACCATCCTCCCATGTGTTGGGATTATATGTGTGTGCCACCACACCTGACTCCACACTTCTAAAAATCAAACATTTCCTATATTTTCAGGTTATGCATAGTATTTTCCCTCATTCTTCAGCTGACTTTTCATTATTGTTTATTTTTGACTCACATTCTTTTTTTAATGTGATGCATAATAGTATCACTTGCTTTTGGGTTTTGTTATCTGTGCTTTTGGTATCCAAGAAATCACTGTTACATCCTATGTCAACTTTACCTTATATTTGGTTCAAGCAGGTTTACAGACATAAATTTTACACTTATAGATTTAATCCATTTTTTCTAGGTAGGTTTCCAGCGTTCTGATACCGTATGTTGAAAGACAACTGAGTGATCTTGGTACCCTTCTGAAAGATCATTTGTTCATATGATTCAAACGTTTATTTCTGGGCCTTATATTTTATTTTATTGGTCTATTTTTCTAGTCTTGATGATTCGACACACTGCTTTTTTTTTTTTTTTTTTTTTTTTTTTTTTTTTTTTTTTTTTTTTTTTTTTTTTTTTTTTTTTTTTTTTTTTTTTTTTTTTTTTTTTTTTTTTTTTTTTTTTTTTTTTTTTTTTTTTTTTTTTTTTTTTTTTTTTTTTTTTTTTTTTTTTTTTTTTTTTTTTTTTTTTTTTTTACTACAGTGGTTTTATAACATGGGATGAATTCAGAAAGATTTTGAAGTTGTTTCATCTATTCAGGATCCCTTGGGGCTTATGAGTTTTGTGTTTTTTAGAAAGTTCTTTTAAAAAAGCAAAGCAAAAATAAATAAATAAATGTGTGGAATCTGCTGGTCATATGATTATATTGGGTGATATTAATGTCTTAACACAGTTTTCTAGTCCATAAAGGCAGATGTCTTTGGATTTACTTGTCTTCTTTATTATTTTAGCAGTATTTTAAATCTTTAAGATTAAATCTCTGGGGCTGGTGAGATGGTTCAGCAGTCTAAAGCGCCTGCTTAGGAAAGCTTAGGCAACTGCAGGGACCTTGGTTTGATCCCCCACAGCACATGCTGTGCCAGTACCTCTAGGGCATGCTGAGCCTGCCATAAAAAAGATTAAATCTTTGTTTATAAGTTTTTTATTATTTGTGATATTACAAACAGAAATTTTTAGCTTTTCAGGTTGTAAATTATTATGTAGAAATAACAGCATTGCATACTGATTTTGTATCATACAATTTTAAATAGTGAATTCTTCAAGCCTTTTGGATAATTTTTAGGATGTTATTCATGTTATGCAAGAGGTAATTTTATTTTTTAGTGATACTCATTGGTTTCCTTTTTTGTTTATTATACTGATATTTTCTTTGTGGTTGCTACTGAAATTTCAGAAACCATGCTAATGTTATAGCATTAATTTAAACTGAGTTTTATAAGCTATTGAAGTTCAGCTTAAACAAAAATTTATTCCTTTATTGCTCCATATATCTCCTTTTATAATCAGTGTTACAAATTATATCTTTATGTGTATATATAATGTGTGTACATATATATATGCATAGATTTGTAATCTTTGTTACTTAAATTTAATACACCATAGTTACTCTTGTACAAGTTAATAATTTTGCCCATGTATTTTTCTTTATTGGAAAACCTTATATTTCATATACCTTCATTCTGCTCCCTACCATCCTTTGATTTCAGCTGAAGGACCCTTTCTTTATTGTCTTATGGAATAAGCTTAGTGAACCCCTTCAGGTTTTGTTTATTTAGATCGCTTAATATGTCTTTCATTTTTAAAAAGATAGTTTGGACTGATGCAGTATTAGTACTGCATGGTAGTTTTTCTAACAGCATCTTTAGTATTTTATTTCTATTATTTTGTGGTCTACATTTCTGTTCAGCAGTTTGCAGATAATCTTATTAGATCCCTTGCATGTGGCAAATTTTTTTTCCTTTCATCCTTTTAAGATGGGCTCTTTGTCTTTGCCTTTAGGAATTGTGATTATAAGGTGTTTTGTATATATTTTTTTTCTCTTAGAGGATGAAGTTCTTTGAGCTTCTTTGAAGTTCTTTTGTACCTGTATGCTCATCCTTTTTTCTCAGTCTTGCATATTTTTCAGTCATTTGTTCTTTAAATAATCTCTCTATCTCCCTCCCTCCCTCTCCCTCTCTCCCCCTCCTTCTCTCTTCTATTCTATGCAACACCGTAACAAGTATACTGGCTGACTTGAGACTATTGTCTGACT
>PVKN010022703.1:0-15059 GCA_004027915.1 Capromys pilorides | reverse complement strand
GCTTAATATGGCATACCATTCTGTTCTAGTTGGAAAATATGAGTATGTTATCATTTTAAATCATTTCAAAATATTCTATTATATTTGCAGATAACTTAAGTTTATTCATTCAATCATTTCCTTATATATTTGAAGTCTAGGTTTCTTCATTTTTTATTTTATTTTATTTTATTTTTTTTTTGCAGGACCAGGGTTCAAAATCATGACCTTGCACTTACCAGGCAGGCATTTGTGCCATGGAGCTATCACCCCAGACCCTCATTTTTATATATTTTTTAAAATTTTTAATAAGAAATAACAGTATGATAGTTACAAAACACGTTAATAGTGCATTCATAATGATTGATACATTGAATATTGTTGTCCTCATAGTAGTTATACAGGGCACAGGGTGTAGATGTGATAGATTTTCTAATCCATATTAGTAGGGAAGGAGAAAAGAAAAAAAAAATTCTTCTCTGTACAAAGAGGGAGTAGTTGTATACATAGTTCAACATTCCATAATTGCAGTGTGTTACCAGTGAAACTAGCAATGTTGGAGGCTGTTGGTATAAACCTCTTACAGCTCATCATACTAATTTAGCTCTGTGTTTTATGCCTTGTAATTAAGCTTTTCTGCTGCATGATCATGGGCAAACCTGTATAACAGAACATTCATCTTTGTCTTCCATGGTCTAACCTCCTCAAGATTAACTTTGGAACCATGTACAGTGCTTTGTAGAACTGTTGCCAGTGTCAGCCATTGGGACGAGTCATGGCCATTGCTTGACAAGTTTGCTCTCTGTGAAAGCCTGAGAGAATGTCCTCTCTCCAGGTGACTCTCCTTAGACACACTATACTTCATTTATCCCTTTCCTTGGAGGTCCCTTAATCTCCTTGAACAGAAAATTTGGGAAACCACTGAGTTATAGGATGTAACAGCATAGGTTCTCTTATGTCCTAAGTCCTCACTGACCTTGAAGGGCAAGGGCCAAAATATTGGCTATCCTCATAGCCCTTTTTCTTTTCTTCTTCCAATTTTTAGTCTGTTAACTTACATTCTCAACCTTCCAGCAGAGAAGCCTCATGATACTATTGCTCTATAACATAGGTAATTGAGCTTAATATCACTGCCTTTCTGAGTATCAAACATTTTAGACTTATCTTGCAATTGGTATTTTCTATCAATCATTGATATTCTAATAAATCTATTTAGAATTTGATAAAAGCATTTATGCATTTTTACACAAACATTTAGAAATCCAAGGATGTACAAAATTTTAGCCTGTCAAGTGTGTGGCATTTTGCTTAGTCTCTTACTATCACTTAATACCTTTTTTTATTAACCAACCATTTACTTGAGAAAGAGTATAGGAGTAACTGAGTTTACATTGGAAGCAGTACACATCTAAAAGACCAGAATGACATGCATTCCAGGCACAGTTCCAGTGTTGCACACTGCTATCATCATTGTGAAAAACCTTTTGAAGGTTCCTAGGATCAATATTGAATTCATCCTGTGTACATAACTGTATGGTTTTGTTCCTACTATGTTTTCTCTCTTTTCTGCTTCCAGTCACTTTGCAGTTTAATCCATAAGACTTTAATTTCCATTCAGCTGTGCTATGCCTTTCCATTTTTATTTCTTATTTAGATTACTTAAACTAGGAAGACTACAATATTTACACATATAGGTCTGGTTCATTTCACTTATGAGTATATGTTCAATATACATTCATGTATATATATGAAGTCTTCTAGTTTATGATTCTTCATAGCTGAGTAATATTCCATTATATAAAAATACCACATCTTTTTCAACCATTCTTCAAGTGATGGGCATTTTGGTTGTTTCCAAGATTTGGCTATTAAAATTGGGCTGCTATAAACATAGGTGCACAGACATCACTATGGTATGATGTTTTCAGTTCTTCTGGGAAAATTTCCAGTAGGGGGATAGCTGAATTTCCAGTAGGGGGATAGCTGAATTGAATGGGATTTTGAGTTCTAGTTTTTTAAGGAGTCTCCACACCACTTTCCATAATGGCTGCACCAGTCTGCATTCCCACCAGCAGTGGAGAATTGTTCCTTTTTCCCCACAGCCTCTCCAACATTTGTTGTTGGTTGATTTCTTTATGATAGCCATTATTTCTGGAGTGACATGGTATCTAAGTGTTGCTTTAATTTGCATTTCATGAATGGCTAGTGATGTGGAGCATTTCTTCATGTACTTTTAGGCTTGCTGAATTTTTTTCTCTGAGAAGTTTGTGTTCATCTTGGATGTCCATTTCTGGATTGGGTGTTTGAATTTTGGGACTCTAATGGTTTTTAGTTCTTTATAAATTCTAGATAGAAGACCTTTGTCTGAATATTTATTAGTTAAAATCTTTTCAAAATTGGTGGGTTGTCTTTTCACTCTGTTGGTGATTTCTTTTGACCTGCAAAAACTTCTTAGCTGAAGGAGGGCCCATTTATTGATGCTTTCAAGGGTTAAAAGTGCATTTTGATTTTTGTCCATGAACTTTTTGCCTACCCCAATGTATTCAAGATTTTCTCCCACTTTTTCATCCAGGAGATTTAATGTTTCTCTTTTAATATTTATATCTTTAATCCATTTTGACTTTAGTTTAGTGCAGGGTGGTAGACTTGGGTCAAGTTTTAGTTTTCAACATGTAGAGAGTCAGTTTTTCCAGCACCATTTGTTAAAGAGGCTATCTTTCTTCCAGTAAGCATGTTTGGCCCTTTTGTTGAAGATAAGTTGGTTGAGTGTGTTTGTATTTGTTCTGCATTTTCTAATCTACTCCACTGATCCTCAGGTCTTTTTTTTTTTTTTTTGCCAATACCATGCTGATTTCATTACTGTAGCTTTATAATATAACTTTAGGTCAGGAATTTAATGCCTCCTGCCTTATCTTTGTTGCCCGAAATTGTTTTTGCAATTCTGGGTCATTTTGGTTCCAAATAAATTTTAGGAATGATTTCTCCCGATCTGTGAGGTATGTTGATGGTATTTTGATAGGAATTACATTAAATCTGTATAACAATTTAGGGAGTGTGACCATCTTCACAATGTTGGTTCTTCCTATCCAGGAGCAGGGAATATCTTTCCATTTTCTGAAATCTTCTAGGATCTCTTTTTTCAGAGTATTGAAGTTTTCACTGGAAAGATCTTTTACTTCCTTAGTTAGGTTAATTCCTAGGTATTTCATTTTCTTCAGCGCTATCATAAAAGGTACTATTTCTCTAATTTTTCTCTCAGAGTGCTTGTTATCTGTGTAGAGAAATGCTATTGACTTTTGTGTGTTGACTTTGTACCCTGCTATGCTACTGAATTTGTGTATTAATTCTAGTAGCTTCTTGGTGGAGGTTTTTGGGTCTTCCAAGTATATTATCATGTCATCTGCAAATAGTGATAGTTTTACTTCTTCTTTACCTATTCTTATTCATTTTATTTTTCTTTCTTGTTTAGTGGCTGTAACTAATGATTCCAGAACTAAGTTGAATAGGAGTGGGGATAGAGGACATCCTTGTCTTGTACCAAATTTGAGAGTAAAAGACTTCAGTTTTTCCCCATTTAGAATTACGTTAGCTATTGGATTATCATAGATGGGTTTTATCAGGTTGAGGTAGAGGCCCTCTATTCTGATTTTCTGTAGGACTTTGAAAATGAATGAGTGTTGGACTTTGTCAAAGGCCTTTTCTGCATCAATTGAGACAATCATGTGATTTTTGGTTTTGGCTCTATTGATATAGTGTATTGCATTTATAGATTTGCATATATTGAACTATCCTTGCATCCCTGGGATGAATCCTACCTGGTAATGGTATATAATCTTCTTGATGATTTGTTGTATTCTATTGGTCAGGATTTTATTGGGGATTTTTGCAGCTATGTTCATGGGAGAGATTGGCCAGTGGTTCTCTTTTTTAGTTGCATCTCTCTCTGATCTTGGTATCAGTGTAGTACTTGCCCCTAGGAATGATTTTGGAAGGATTGCTTCCTTTTCAATTTCACTGAAGAGTTTGAAGAGTATTGGGATCACGTCTTCTACAAATTTCTTGTGGAATATAGTGGTGAATCCAACAGGTCCTGGACTTTTCTTTGTCGGCAGTCTTTTTATTACTTTTTGTATTTCATTGGCTGTTATTGGGTTATTGAGAGTACTTATATCTGCTTGATTCAGTTTTGGTAATTTGTACTTTTCTAGGAATCTGTCCATTTTTTCTGTGTCTTCAATTCGGTGAGAGTAATGATTCTCAAAGTAGCTATACATGATGCTCTGAATCTCTGCTGGGTCTGTAGTAATTTCACTTGTGTCATTCCTTATTGCTTGAATTTGAGTCCTTTCTTCCACTTTTTGATGAGGTTAGCTAGGTCCTTATCAATTTTATTTAATCTTTCAAAGAACCAGATTTTTTATTCATTAATTCTTTGTAGTGTTTTCTTTGTCTCAATTGAATTAATCTCTGCTCTTATCTTTATAATTTCCTCCCGCCTTTGGGCTTTGGATTTCATTTGCTCTTCTGTTTCTAGTTGGTTTAGGTGTTGCATGAGAGTATTTATTTGTTCCTGGTCTGTTTTCTTAATGTGTGATTTCAAAGCTATAAATTTCCCTCTAAGAACTTCTTTCATTGCTTCCCATAAATTCTGGTAGGTTATGTTTAAAATTTCACTAAATTGTAGATATTGTTTGATTTCTTGCTTAATTTCATCTGTAACTCACTTGTTGCTGAGAAGGGTATTGTTTAATTTCCATGTATTTCTTGAGTTCTTATGGTTTCTTTGGCCATTTTTTCCCATTTGATTGCACTGTGGTCAGATAATATGCATGAGATAATTTCTGTTTTCTTGCATGTACTTAAGCATCACCTGTGAACTAATATGTGGTCTATTTTAGAGAATGTCCCATGTGCAGCTGAAAAGAATGTGTATTCTTAAGTAGTTGTGTGGAACACTGTGTATGTCCACTAAGTCCAGTTGTTCCAAATTCTGTTTCAGTTCTGCTACTTCTTTGCTAATTTTTTGCCTGTTTTATCTATCCTTTTCAAATAGGGGGGTTTTACGGTCTCCTGTTAAGATTGTTGTATTGGATATTAGATTCTTCATGTCCATTAGGGTTTTTCTCATATAACCTGCTGCTCCCATGTTGAGTACATACATTTTTATGAATGTTACCTCTTCATCCTGAATTTTTCCCCTAACAAGTATGTAGTGGCCTTCTTTGTTTCGTTTGATCAATCTTCGTTTGAAATGTAGACTGTCTGCAAACAGGAATCCTACTCCTGCTTTTTTTTTTTTGAGGTGCTGGAGCATGTAGTATTATTTTTCTATCCTTTCACTTTTAACCTATGAGTTTCTTTATGTGTTAAATATGTTTCTTGTACACAGCATATTGTTGGGTTTTGCTTCCTTATCCACTCTGCCAGTCTACTTTTAATTGCAGAATTGTGTCCACTAATGTTGATGGTTATAATTGAAATGTATTGACTTATGGTTGACATGACTTTTATTTACTTCTGTTTACCAGTTTTTGTTCTGTGTCTAATTGGTTGCGCTATTTGGTGGGTTCTTTCTTTTCTCATTTGTTGAGTTTGGGTCTTTTTTGTCCCTCTCTAAAATATTTTTTTAGTATTCTGTGTAGTATTGGCTTTGACATCATGAAATTCTTTCACTGTTCCTTACCGTGGAAGTATTACACTTCTCCCTCATATTTGAAAGAGAATTTTGCCGGGTATAGCAGTCTGGGCTGAAATTTGTTTTCATGGAGGACTTGAAGCACTCTGCTCCATACTCTTCTTGATTTCCTGGTTTGTGAAGAGAAGTCTGCCATCATTCTGATGGGTTTTCCTTTTTATGTGATGTTTCTTTTCTCTAGCAGCTTTTAGTATGTTATTCTTATGCTGGATTTCTGGGATCTTTATTATTATATGTCTTGATGTGTTTTTAGTCGTCTTGATGTTATTTGGCATTCTGTATGCCTCAGTTACCTGAATATCCAATTGTTTTCTCATATTTGGGAAGTTTTCTGCTCTTACTTCTGCCCATATTCTTTTTATATCATTTGTATTGACTCCTTTCTCATTGATTCCTATTAATCTCACGCTGTTCATTCTTGCATCATCTTGCGGATGTTGAATTATTTTTTCCTGCATCCTGGTTGTTTTTAGGAGATCCTTTCTTGCCTTTTCTCTAGCTGAGACTGTGTCTTCAAGATCTGAAATTCTATTTTCACTTTCGTTCTTATGGTTTTGCCAGCTTGTGATTGCGATTTTATTTTCTTGTATATCTCTTTGAAACTGTTTCACGTGATCTATTTCTTTCTTATATTGCTCAGTCAGGGAATCCATCATTTTTCTATTGTCTTCTAATTTTTTTTATCAATGCCTTCTTTAACATTACTTAAGTCTTTCATTATAGTTATCCTTTCTCTCTCTAGTTCAGAGATTATTTCTGTCCTGCTCTCATCCTTACCTTTCTGCAGTTGTTCCCCTACTTTAGATGCTATTAATTTAGAGATGTCTTTTTGTTTTTTTTCTTCAGAAGTTATTTCTGTTCTGGTTTCCTCTATACATTTCTGCAGTTGTTTTTCCACTTCAGATTCTATTAATTCATTCATTTCTTTTTTAAATTCAGATGCTATCTCTGATCTGAGTTGCTCTATACATTTCTGCCATTGTCTGTCTACCTCAGATGCTGCTGATTCAGAGGTTTTGTCTGCATATTTCCCATTTTCTTCCATGGCAGTGTCTACTGTATTAGTTCCGGGTGGTCTCAGGATCTGAGAATGCATCTTACTCCTTGTGTTTATCATTTTGTATAGCAGTGATCTCTGCACTTGGTGAAGTTATGTCATTAATGCCTAAGGGAATTTGGGTCCAGATCCACCAAGCTTGTTCCCCTCCAGCTGTGCCTGGCTGCTGGTTGAAGCTCTGGTGGCTGGCTGCCACAAGGCCTCATGGGTCAGGGCTGTAGGTGGAGCCAGAGCTCCAAGGAATTGATGCTGGGGTAGGCACATCTTTACCTGGTCATTCAGGGCCAGTCCCAATGGCAGGTGGGGTTCAGGATATGGGCGGGGCTGGGAGCTGGAGGCTCTTTCAGCCTAGGTTTTTTCAATAGTCATCCTGTAAAAATATTTTTCTGAGCATGCCTGAACATTTTTACAGCTAAATTACTGATATAAAATTGTCAAGTCAAATATAAGCATACATATAATATTGCCATATTACCAGATTGAGATTTTAAATTTTGCTCTTATTTATATTCCAAGCAGCAATAGAGTCTTGTCAATAGAGAGCCAAGAGTTAAGGTTCTTTAGTTGCCAGCAGCCAGAAAAATCACAAATGAAAGGAAATTACAAGATAAGGGGCATATGCACACACCTCATAGAGAGAAGAAATAAATGGAAGGGCATGGCCTAGAATCCTCACAATTCTTCTCTCTAAAAGATGTCTAGAATGTAGTACTGCTATCTTCCTTCTAACTCTTTGTAACTTAAATTCCCAGAAGACAAAGCTGAATTTGTAGTGTTTGACATAAGTGCCTTTTTTTATGACAATCATTCTCACTACAGACATGCCTTTCTGAGATTTAATTGGCCATTTTCCCCTAAAGCCAGGAGAATGTAGCAGGTTTCTACAATGTGTACATCAAAAATCCCCACCAGAAAAATACACATTACATTATGGTCAGTGTTGTCATGGTCAATTATGAGACCAAATGAAGTACAGTGGCTAAGTCTGTAGGAGAGAGCTTCTGAGAAATTGCTTCTCAGAGTGTGAGTCACTGGAGGAGATGAAGAATGCCATCAAGGCTCCTAACACTATTGGCCAATAATGTGGTGATCAAATTCTCTCTGTCCTACCTTCAAGGATTTCATAGGCCTTGCTCTGTGTTCTATATAATTTGATATTTATTATCACACTTAGGTATTAGGGAAGCCACATCAACTGGAGACAATACCTCTTACAGAACATTGCTATAAGAAACAATATTCTTTCTAGATAAACTTTATGCTAGATTTTTTTAGGGAATATCAATTTAACACATATTACAGAGCATCAGCTTAACAGGAATCCTCCAATCCTCTTGTGCATGAAAATGCATCTCAAATTTGTTGACCACTTCCCTCCAGCCCATCTTTTTTCTTGAGGGGATAGCAGTGCCATCTACAATGAAATAAGTTCAAAATTTGACCTCTTGTTTACCTTCACACCCATCTGGAGGTAACTTAACAGTAATAGTTAGCATATTCATAGCTTGTATCAGGTGCTAGCATACTTTCTATGCTTGTGATAGACTATTTTCTTCTTAATTCTCACTGCAATCCTAAAAAGGATTATTGATCTATTTTCATCTAAGTGGACCAAGGTATCAGCCAGTTACACAGAATCCCAAATTTCAGAACTACAGTGTGGTGGAACTGAAACACAGCCTGCCCTAGCATGGCTCCAGAAACTTAAGTTCTGAACTATTCATGTTCTTTTGTGTTCTAAATATTTATTGAATGTTGTATTTCTTTTCTTATTTTTCCTGGTCTGGGGGCTGGCTCTGCATGCCTGGGGGCTGGGCCAGTGCAGCATGTGTTGCTGGGGGTTGAACCTCCATCTCTACACTTGTCTAACCAAACCCTTCATCCACTGAGCTGTCTCACCAGGCCCTGATGTCTTGATTAACCATACTTTTTCAAAACTAGGACCATTCATGGGTATGCAGGTACCCAAAACCTGATAAAATCTGAGTAAGTTCTATTGTCTACTGAACAATACTGGATTAATATCACTTGCCTGGTTTTGATAGTGTATCATTATTGTATAAGTTCTTACCATTCAAAAAAGCCAGATGAAAGTAGTACATGAGTGATTTTTGTACTAATTTTGTCCCTAATTGAGAATCTTCAATTCTTTCAAGCATGCATGTAATACTGACATAAAAAAAATAACATTGGTTACTACAGCAGACTCTATAGAAGTTGCTTGTTCTTTTCACTCCATGTCTACCCTCCTTCTCTTTTCCACATGGTAGGCAGAAGGATTTCCTCCAGTTGTGTGTTCCCTGCTTCCCTTTTACTCTGAAGGATTGGGACATTCTGAGATGATCTCACAACAGCTGTTTATGGCAGGAAGTAATGATTTCTTTAAGGCAGAAGGCTACAAACTTGGGCAGACAGCATTACATTGAAACTTAGAACTTGGGTACTTACTTGAGTTGGTAAACTGAAAACTTGAAGTGTCTGTGATCTTTTCCGGTCGTTTATCTGATAACTCTCTCTAATGAGATAGAGATGTCCTTGAAAAACAACTCTAATGTTGGGTATTGTGAAAATTCTTCAAGTAGAATTAGTCATTATAGATCTATGAGCTTCCGTAGCATTGATAAGAAGAAATTACTAATAGCAGATGTTGATTTATGAGATAGGTGTAGCATCATTAACAGCATCATCCCCAGTTTTCTGATGAGAAAACTGGAGAGTGTAACTTATTTAAAGCACGCAGATAGTGAGAGCAGGACTAAAGCCAGATAGCATGACTACAGGACTATGTGGCACTGGTGCTTCCCATTCTACACGTGCTCTGACACAGCAGTGACCTCACTGTAGTACAGTTCCCAATCTATGGGTGTCTCACTTGCTCATCACCAAACCTCTATCTTGTTCCTCTCTAGATTCCTAGTGCCACAATTTTTGCTCACTGTTGGCTGCATGGATAATTGTATTCATAAAGGGACCTACGGTTCTGTGCATCAATTCAGTTATTAGGAAGAGAAACAGAGACAGAAGAAAATAAGCAATGAGCTCAACAAAGCACCACTGTGTGCAACTGAGAATATGAAGAGATCCTGGGACAAGGGGACACCTACCAAGAAAGAAAAAGAAAAACAAAGCAAGATTCAGATGATCTCTGCCTTCTCTGTGACTAGCTTTTATGGGTGATCTGGAATTGACTTAAATGTGTACATTTTTTCAGGTAAATATAATCATTGAAATCAGTTACATTTCCTTCATGATACCCAATTGTGACTCAAGTTTTTTCCTCAAAAAGAAAGAATAATTTCATATAATCCAGCAATTATTTACTGGACATGAAAGGTCAAATTCTGCATTTTAATTTTCAAAACTTTTAGACTGGCCAGATAGCTCAGCAAACTAAAGCTTCTGCTTAGGTGCAAGGACTGGGATTCCATTCCTAGGCATGCTGTGCCAGCCCCATCCCTAGTGTATGCTGAGATAGCAAATGAGACTGTATGTAGTGGCACCTGCGTATAATCCCAGTGCTTGGGAGGCTGAAAACAGTAAGATTACAAGTACAATCTGTGTAATAACACCCTGTAGATCCTGCACTAAACACATCAAACATTTTTTTCAAAACTTTTACAGGACTAAGGATACTTGAGAATTACAGTGACCTTAGCCATAGGATTACAGTCCAAGTTTGCCAGCCATTGTCATTTTTTGAATTATCAAAGGGGGAGCTGTTCAAGTATTAAAGAACAATATGGCCGTTTTTAAAGTTAAAAAATATACAGTTTTCTCTCAAGAATAAAGATAGCTTCTTTATACTCCATGTTACCACTGCACTGAGAAAATTCCCATGGAATTACTGAGGAGGGAAAACAACTTGTTCTTTCCCCAGCTTTTAACAATAGGTCAGGGCATCAGGATCAAAGTGTATGATTATTTTAGTGACCTGATTTATTTTATTCTATTTCACACGTTCCCACTTTGTGTCTCTCTCTTGCAGAACCCTGGGGACAGCAAATATCTAGTGAGCAGCTTTTCCTGAGACATAAAAATATAAAGGTGAAACGCATTCCTCAATAAACATATCACCAGGGGAAATGGAATAGGAAGACAATGTTCCAACAGAATTTTCCAGAAACCTAGATAAAGTCTGAGAATAATTGGAGTTGTCTCATGAGGGAAACCATGAAACGCCATGATACTGAGGTGGATAAATGACTCAGGAGCACTGCAGAGGCCACACTCACTTACCTGGCACAATACCGCACAGCACTCTGTTTACAGTGCACATGGCTTCTGCTCTCAAGAGGTGGAGTGGGGAGCTCTGATGGCAGAACTGGGGCTACAGATGCCTGATGGGTTTTCTAGACAATGGAGATGATTAAAATAGCCTGCGGCTAGGGAGAGAAACACATTGATTATCATGTGCTTGAAATTGTTGATGTGCAGCTTGGAAATTGAATTTCTTTCCTCTGACTCATTCTTCTGGTAATTTTAAGCCAGGGCATGTAACAACAACATAGTCTGTATTCAAGGCAAAAGTTTAACTGAGGCTCTTCATATTTCATTTTGTATTATAACTTATGGTATTTCATTTTACTAGTGGTGACTTGGAAGTCCCACGTTGCCTTTTTAAATTATTTAGATCTTAACTAGGAGTTACTAAGAAAGGCACATGCCTTTTAAGAATAACTGAGCTTTGGTGTGGTGTATTACCTGCTCAGTTCATAGTGGGTGCTTGTTAGATTTCGACAGTCACCTCCTCGTAGTCTTCCAAATCATAGCACATAGATACATTCTTACATGAGCATGAGTTGTCCTGTAAAAGCACATCTGTGCTTGTTTTCTAAACCAGTTTTGCTTTGAAATAATTTCAGGCACACAGCATTATACTAGCATGAAACATCACTGATTTCTTTCTTCTGAGGTTCTCTCCAATGTTAACCTTTACCACATTTTTGTACTCTTTGTCTCAGAATTACAGCCATTTCTTCTCCAATATTTCGCACCTTTTGTTGTATTTCAGTTTTTTAAACTGTTTGTAAATAATCTGTTGTCATATTCATGGTTTAAAAGACCATGCCAAGAATAAAATAATTGATCAATTGTAGAGAACTAAATGATAAAATACAGTTATTACTTACATGTACAATAAATGTAGATAAAAAAAAAAAACAACTAGAGCAAACCAAACATTGTTAAGGACAGGCTTGGGGAAACGGGGTTAGGCAGGAAGGAACTTCATTTCTGCTTGTTTGTATTTGGTTTCAGGCCTCTTATTTCGAGGCCTGAGTACATGTGTGGTACACAGAGCTGTATATGTTCTTAGTCCGAGGAAGTCAGGGGCAGCAGGAGATTGGCAATTAAAGGGGCAGAATATAAGCTTGTGAAACATAGGTGAAAGTAATGCTGGTCTAGGGTGTTGAGTCATGAAATTATTTTGAAATTCATTTGCAAGACAACTGATGTAATGCTAGTTCTGAACTGCAAAGTACCAGCCTCATATACTATCACCTTTTCTTTTCTGCACTATGCGACTTTTTTTTTATATCATGTATTTTGATGTCTTCATATAAGGTGTGTGTGTGTGTGTGTGTGTGTGTGTGTGTGTGTGTGTGTATACAAGTTGATAAAATACTTTCTAATTTCTTGGAAAAATTAGAGTATGATGCAACATGTTTTAAAATAAGAACTGGTCTAATATAGGTATAAGATCGAAAAGTTCCATAGATATTTCCATGTTGTATACCATATACTTTCTGAGGTGGAATATACTTTACATTTTTCATGAGTCTATATGAAGCCCACTTCATGAATAGGGAGAACTGGCTGTATCTTTTAGTATTCTCAAAGACCAGGAGGTGCTCTCGTTAACTGAGTTGTCACTACTATTTGCTCACAGAATTAAGTACTAAAGAAAAGGGCTTAACTAAGTTGCAAGCAATTGCTAGAATTGTGTGATCTTATTCATGTTAAATAAGCTTCCTCCTTTTTTGGATGGCTCCTTATTAAATCTATAACAAATACACAATGTAGCAATAGCATGTACTAAAGAGTGCATAGGGTATGATATAATTTTAACTTTATTTAACTCTCACAACATTAAGAAGTGACTCAAGACTCAGAAAGGGCTCAGAGAGGTCTATGGCTGATAAATTCGGAATTTAAACAAACTTCTTTTTCCTGTTAGAGTCTATGCTTTTAAATATTTGTAGACCTACCTCTCAAGCTAAGTAAGGCATAATAAATGGATAGATAAAATATCAAGACTGAATAGGAATACTTGCTATACACTTTATTGGTTTATTTCACATCTTGACTGCATTGGAAGCAAGCTGTGGCTTATGCTAGCATGGAGTGGGCTGTGCATGAGCTACAGGCATGGAGGCTGACTCACAGCCTCATCCTTGGTCAGACCTCCTGCCCATGGTAGTTTGAATACCATACATTCAACTGGAATTGACATCACCAATCACTCAATTCAGTCCATTCTTTGTTTCATTTTAAAATCCCTAGTAGGGACCAATGAGATAGCTCAGTGGAATAAGCATCTGCTTAGGCAAGTGCAGGGACCGGAGTTTGATCCTCTGCTCCCTATGCTGAGCCAGCACCGCCTGCCTGCAGGGTGGGCTGAGTCAGCCACAGGGTCTGGGGCATAGTGGCACAGGTCTCTAACCCCACCATTGGGGAGGCTGGAAACATGAGGATCACTGTGAGTCCAAGCAGTGTAGTGAGACCCTGTACCAAATAAATAATTAATAAAACCCTGTTAGAGTACTTTTGCACTCATTTTGATGTTTAAAACTAATAAACTATTTCCCTTAGGTTCCTGACTGGTTTGTTGGAACTTTGTAAAACTTAGCCATGGAGATAACATTATACTTTCCTCAGCTAGTCAGAAACATTGCCTTAATTTACTGTTGCTCAATTCATATACTTATTTTCCACTGTCACATCAAAGGAAATCCAGACATATTTTGTAATGCCTGGTCATGTGAACTATTGCAACTAGCCTTTCTAGTCCAAAATAATGTTTTTATACTCTGCTTGTTAATATAGTATCCAGAATCTGCCTGTAGGCCTCTTGTATTATTTGAAAGGCACACTGAATAACATCTTCAACTTCTGCAAGCAATGATTATCAATAACCACATTTTTGGTCAAAGATTTTAAAACAAAAGAAAACATGCCATATATTCTGAAAGATTGGGTAGCTTTATGTTTCAACAAATTTAACCAAGTTTACAACCCAATATCCCAAGTGTTTCCTTCACAGTTAAAAGATGAGTAATTTACTACCTTTATCTGTGTTACACTTGAGGCTGTGTCTACAGGGAAATTCAGTTCACTTTCAAGAACAGCAGCAAAAGAAGAGGAGCTGGGGATGTAGCTCAGTAGTGCAATGCTTGTGTGGCAAGGCCAGGGTCCTGAGTTCAATTCCTGTAACCAACAAAAGAACAAATCTAGGAGTGGAGTTTTATGAGCACAAAATACTGTGACCTAAAGCTAGTAAGGTCTCTTCAGAGTATCTTTCTGAAAAAGTTAAAGACATCCAGATTACAGTGAGACATGCATATGTGTGTTCACAACAGCACAATTTGTAATAACTAGACCTTAGAAACAGACCATATGTCCATCAACAAATAAATACTGTGTATATGATATATAAAACATATGTGATATATATTTATATATGTGACATAAATATATCTATTTTACTACCAATGACATAAATTTATTCTGTTTTAAAAATACATTTGGTTGTTGTAGGATCTCACTATGCAGCTCAGACTCAGTGATCCTCATGTTTTCAGCCTCTCCAGCACTGGGATTAAAGGCATGCATGACTATGCCTGCACTGTGTGGTCAGCTTGGCCAGCCCTGGTGGCAGGGCTGGCGCAGCATGTGGTGCTGGGGATTGAACCATGGTCTCTGCCCTTGCCTAAGCTTGCCTAAGCAGGTGCTTTAGTATACCGAGCTATCTCACCAGGCTCACAAATTTATTGTTTGTGTGTGTGTGTGTGTGTGTGTGTGTGTGTTATCAGGGATTGAACTCAGGACCTTGCACTTGACAGGTAAGTACTTATTCCACTGAATTATCTCTCCTGCCTCACACAAATATATCTTTATGGCTGAGTCAGAAAATAGCTGCACCTTGAGGAAATAGCTTTCCTTAAGGAAAGTAAATTAAACATAGACAGTTAAATATTACACAGTTTCTCTTATGTGATAAACCCAAGACATAACGAATTTAAAGTGTAAAACAAAAGTTAAATGATAAAAGACTGCGAGGTAGGCTGTGAAGATGGGGAGAGATCTGGGAGTGGAAAAGACAGAATGGAT
>PVKN010022702.1:0-15049 GCA_004027915.1 Capromys pilorides | reverse complement strand
TGTTGTTTCCCATATTTTTTCATCCCTATTCCTCCCCCACCAACTCCCTTCCCCTTTCCCACTTGAACCTTTTCTTCTTACTTCCCAGTGTCTGTCCTTCAGCTCGGCAGTTATTTACACTTTGGGTTTCTCACACAAGAGACACAATATGGTATTTAAACATATGTGTCTGATTTATTTTACTTAAAATTACGGTCTCAAGGTGCTTCCATTTACCTAAAAATGTCTCAAGTTTATCTTTCTTTAACAACAGAATACTACTCTATCATATATAAAAGCCAAAGTTTCTTTATCTGATCGTCTGATGATGGGTATTGGGGCAGTTTCCAAGATTTGGCTATAACAAATTGTGCTGCTATCAATGTGGACGTGCACATATCACTGTTGAATGATGCTTTTAACTCTCCAGGAAGAGTAACTGGATGGAGAATAACTAGGTCAAAAGGAACCTTTAGTTTTGTTTTTTTTTGGGGAATCTCCATTTGATTTTCATAATGGCTGCACTAATTTACACTCCCATCAGCAGTGGATAAGGGTTTCTCTTCCCCCACAACCTTGCCAGCATTTGTTATTGGTTGATTTCTTCATGATAGCCATTCTTTCTGGTGATGGAATCTGTGTTATTTATTTTGTATCTCTCAAATGACGACTGATGTTGAACATTTTTCTCATATATTTATATGTTGTGTATACTTCTTCATCTGAGAATTGTCTATTCATTTCAGATGTTCATTTTTTTTATTATATCTTCAAATTTGAGGATCTGATTTTTTAAAAAACATATTTTGATATTTTCGAGATATTAGCCCTTATGACATGGATCTTTGAGCATTTATATTCTGAGTAGGCAGTTCTGGATTATAGATGAGAACAAAGGAGAGAGTACACAAGGACGAAACTATGCCCAAGCAACTCAGTAAATTCAGAGATTTGAGATGTCATTGTGAGCCCAAGAACAAGGATGCTCACAGCATTATACAATATCCTGCTTCATTTTAATTCAGCAATGCTGTTGGGGCACTCCCTGAGGTTCACTAATCTCTAAAACTATTCTGGGATAATCCTACACAGATAACATGTTCTTAAGCACAAGCTAGTGCCTTCCCTGGCATCTTCTTTACACTTTGCATGTCTGATTTCCATGCATCTACAAGATACAAGCTCAAATTTCACCTTTGTGACACTGACACTTCCCATGACTAAGAAAGAAATGACTATTTGTGTGTTTAATCCTGTCTCTTCCCCACATGTACACCCATCACGGTCTCTCTGTATACTTAACTGTACCCATCATTTATTTATTTCTATCTCTATTGTGAACTTGTTGAAGGCAAGATCCTGATTCATCTCTGTATCTGTAGCACAGTGCCTCATGGAGAATTTGTGGATGAGACATATGGATGAATGAATCAACAGCTGGACAGTCAGTTACAGTGAACCAAAGTGACCAAAAAAATCATTAGCTGATATAACTTTGCATAATAGTGGCAATCTTGTGTAATATTGTGAAAATGTAGAGATTTGAGTTTTACTCTTACATTCGTCTTACAAGCTTGTAAGACATCTAACCTAATTTCTGGGCTTTACCTAGTCTTATCTGGTAAATGGGCAAATAGCATAAAATCACATAAAAATGGCTAGACATTTCAGACAATGTTGTTTCAGTATAATAGGATTTCCAGGAGAAAAGAAAGCATAATTCACTGTAATGTCACCTGGAGATATTTTTAATGGGGGCCAATATTTTTTTCCCTTCCGAACTGACACATAACTGCTTTTTCTGGGTCTGTTATAGAACAAAAGGTGATATGTTACTGGTCAGGAGTCTCTGGGATGAGTCAATTTTGCAATAGATAGGAGAAACAGATTTGTCCTCTTTATGGGTCCAAGGTTTCAACTCTGAAGATGTAAACATTTTTGATGGTCTTGAACTAATTTTGGCCACCATCGACTAAAGGAGAGTGGAAAATCCCCACCACATCTGCCTTGCCCTGGGTTAAAGAGATAAGTTTCTAAATAACCTCATTATTGGTCCCAGCTGAATTCTGCTCTGTTTCCGTGATGCCAGCACAAGCATTTTAGTAAGATGCTGCCAGCATCAAAAGCAGATATCCACTTACAGTTTCCTGTAAGTATATCTGCAATGGCAGAAGGTGGCAGGCAGCCAGGTATGAGCACGCATGCTACAAATCTCCAACACATCAGGTTGGAAGAATTTATGGAATAAAATTTATGAAATAAAATTCAACGTTCTATTTCTACTCCAAGAACTCAGTTTAGGTTCTGGAAATTTGGCTGGGTAATTCGGCTCCAATTTTCCACTGCTTTATTCAATCAGAGACTGTCATAGATAGAAAAGTTCCTTGCATTATTCTGATTTCAATTTCCTCCCTCTATCCTTATAGGTCTTTGAAACAGTAGATCACTGGACTCTGCTTACATATCTTCAGTGAGAGGGCACTCCCTACTTTTCTAGTAGTTTGCCCAATTTAGGGTTATCTCTGATCATCGGGTAGGGACTGCCAGCATCGACCAAATCCTACTTACCTTTCTACCTATCCATTCAACTACACTTGAGTGGGGCTGAGTGAATTCTCTAAGTGAGTGGAATGTGAGAGGATGTAATTCACATTACTTCTAAACCTGACCCCTAAGCAACTTCTTAATGATATTCTGCATCTTCCTTTGCCTATCAAGTAGAGGCAGTGTATTAAAGAGAACTTAAAGGCCATAAATGAGAACAGATACACTAGATGGGAAGACTCCAGGGTCCTGAGTAACTGTGGAGTACAGATTCCTGTGGACTTAGGTTGAACTATGATCTGAACATGAGACAAACTTTTGTTAAATTACTGAGATTTGCCTGTTCTGACTAATACTGATTGTTCATTCAAATTTTTTTTTAAATAGCCATGTTAACTATCCAATAAGTTTCTGCATCTTATCTCCTTTAAAGTTCTGTGGCACATATTTGTACAGGACATTTCAAATATGCTCTTTCTATGTATCACTGGCTTCTGAAAAGTGAAAAGGAGTAGCATGGGAAGGCAGAGAAAATGAATATAGGAAGAAAGGAGAGGTAAAGAATATTACAGTGTTTTAAAGGATTAGTCTCTTTATATATGAGAATTTTATTTATCCCTATGACAACCCTACCTGGTAAATATAATCATTATGAACAGGAGGAAACAAGACGCAGGTGGGTAATGTATGTAACCTTTGAGCCTGGCTAGCCACAGCCATCCTTCACAAATTTCAGGCCCAGAACCTTCTAACCTCTGTGGACAGACCTTAAAACCTTTGCCTCCTCTCGGATGCCCAAACACTAACCTAAGAATTTCTGTACTTTACATGCTAAGTCCCCAAGTGACAGCCTCTTAAAACAAACACCTACATCTCTTGGATACTGAGTTTTCCCATCCAGCTATTATTTTCCTGTATCTGGTTTTAGCAACGAGCTATGTTCTTGTACCTGGCCTCATCTTTCCCCCTCATACCTGGCCCACTCTTTCCTGGTGGAATACACTAAGAAAGTGTACCTATCTCCACACAATTTCGACAAAGGAAAGGATGGGTTCTTAAACAGCTAATACTTGAGAAAATGTTAAAATTAAACCAAAAGGGCCAGGGAGATAGCTCAGCGGCACAAGTGCCTGCCTGGCAAGTGCAAGGTCCTGAGTTAGATCCCCAGTTCTGCAAACAAACAAACAAACAACAGCCACAAAAAATTAAACCAAAGTTCAAAAGCGTATCAAAACTTTATTTTAAAAATCATATTGAAAGTCATGAGATCATCTTGGAATCTAAAAGAAAACCTCTGAGTTTAACAGTGCTTTATCTCTTTAATCAAATTTTGACAGTTTTTAAGAAACAACATTTAAGTGCTTTTCTTTCCTGTTCTCTCATAGCCTCCTCCGCTTTCTCTACCCTTCTGCTGCATTTTGACTTCTGCAAGGCTGGAGGCCATGCCCAGTTCTCCTTCCCTCCTTGCCTGATAGTAGGACAGATAATGAATGTTCAAGGAGAAAGTTCATTTTTAGGGTGGCTTATAGCCTCACAGCTGCTCAATTCCTTTGCCATAGAGACCTTTGCTTTGGGTCAACATTATCAGCTGTGAAACAGGGTTATGACTGCACTCAGTCTGATCATAGAATAACTGCCAACCCTAAGTACAACCAAACAGTCACCAGAATGGCTGTAAAGCAATGGTGTCACTTGTTAAGGTTTACTGGATTATTCTGCTGTCTAACACTTGAAGATCAGGAACATTAGGAAGACGTGAATGGAGGTGGCTGGCTATGTGGGTTGGTGCCCTTTCTTGTTTTCTGGTTTCTAGTGCCCTGAAGTCAGGTGGAGGGAATTTGATAGTTAATGTTACAAAGGTTTCATTATCATCTGCTATGACCTGCAGCCAGCATCTTCTTTTAAATTTCAAGAGCTTTATGAAGCTTGAGGTTGTACAATCTTAGATCTCTTACTTGGTTTAAGGTTGCATTATTAATTATTTATTTCTAATTTGGACATGAACTGAATCCATTAGTACCTGAGTAACACCTCTGCTGTGGGAAAGATCAGAGACTCAGAGTTTTGTTAGGGATGGCTCGGGGTATAGCTGTTTTACACATACAAGACACAGACAAGCTAAAGAATCTCCTAAAAGGATTCTATAGTTCAGACGTTTTATACAAAATGTAAATGAATAACTCAGCATGACAGGGAAGACAAAACAGGTGCAGTGGTAGTGTTTAGGTAGTCCAAGAAAGTACCTATAGTTAAGTGATTCTAGGAACACAAAAGTGATTTCCTAGCTGAGCTAAGGATCTGATCACAGTGACACCATAATGCTAATAAATCCTTCACTCCTGGTTTGATAGAAAAGGCCAAGTCCCACCCACCAGCTGCACCTGTGAGCTAAGATGTTTCTAGTCAACAATAAAATTTTTACTTCTTACAATTAAAGTAAATGCCCTCAAAAATGTACAACTCAAATACACAGTGGAACTTACAGAATCAAAAGAAATACCAAAGCAATTTTTCTAAAACAAAATAATCTTGTAATTGCTGTGGTTATGCAGTCTTCATAACATTAACTTCCAAATTTCCTCCACCTAAGGCCACTGGCTCTAGGAACCAGAATTGAGTAAGATGATAAAACTTTTATATTAGCAACTTGTGTTGCCATAACAAAATACCATAGACTGGATGGCTTAAACCATAAAAATTTATTTTTTCATAGTTATGAAGCCTGACAGTCTGAGATTGGTGTGCTGGCATAGTCAGATTTTGGTGGAGTTCTCTTCCTGGGTTGTCTTGTTGCTTCTTACCCCGTAGAGAAAAAGCTCGCTCTCTCTCTCTCTCTCTCTCTCTCTCTCTCTCTCTCTCTCTCCTTTTATGGCCACAAACTCTTTTAATTAAGATCCTACCGCTGGACCTCATTTAACCTTAATTACCTTTCAAAACAGTTACATTGGGAGTTAGACTGCAACATTAAATTTTGAGGGGGCAATTGAGTTCATGGCAACTTTTCACAAAGAACTGTGTTCATTTCAGGTGGTTACATTTTAAGTCATGTCCTTAAGACGAAATGATAAGAACTAAAATATATTTATCCTCAATGAGTTTTCTAGCCCAACTTTTAAAAAATATATAATCTAGGAGATATAGTCTGTCACTTCTAGCTGAAACTGCAGGATATATTTCTTCAAAAATTGTGAGAAATGACAGTGGAAAAAGTACTGGAGTACAACAGCTAACACCTTTTTTTTTCTGCTTCTCACTGATGGTATCACCTTGGATAAGACCCTAGCCTTATCTGTATCTGTTTACTCATTATCCCAAGGTGGTTTAAATGAGAAACATATCTTAAACCACAACAGACCCAGGCGTGGTAGTGTATCCCTATAACCCTAGCACTTGGGAGGCTGAGGCAGAAGGAACAAGGCTAGCCTGGACTATATAGTGAGATTCTGTCTCAAAAATAAAAATAAATAAATGAATAGGGCCAGGGAGATAGCTCAGGCACACAAATGCCTGTCTGGAAAGTGAAAGGTCCTGAGTTTGACCCCTGGTTCTGAAAAAAAAGAAATGAATTAAAAAAAACCATGTTTCAGAATTCCATGTTTGATTGTATCAATTCAGTGTTTAGGAAAAGAATCTTCTGTCTCAAAGGGGTCTTCATGAGAAAAGTAATGGATGATAACATACATATAACTGTGGGCTCATTTTCTTTCATTTTAATCCCAGAACCCTCTGAGCTTCCTCTGCTCTTAGGTGCTAGTATTCTTACTATGGAAAAATAAATGGGAACAACAGTAACTTTTCCCTTTAGCTGAAAAAAATGGCTAAGGCCAAGAAGTGGCTTGAGGGATCAGAATGGACTGGCCTTGGATTTACAGAGTTTCTGAGACAATGCACTCACACTATAGCAGCCTGCATCCCTTCCAGAATATAATACACAGCCCTTCTTCTCTGAAAAGCAAATAACAAAAGAACCTTGGCTAAAATCCAATTATCTAGGGGGTGCAGCACTCCCAGGACAGCAGGAGGCAAGAGTTGGAGAGCTCATGGCATGAAAAGCTCTGAAAATACACTCTTATATAGGATGCATGTGTCTGGCTTTAAAACACTAATTCCATTTCAGAGAGTCACTGAACAATTTCCCAAGGATTCCCAAGATCTCTTAAGCCATAAAAAGCATCCTTATTTTATTAGTATGCTAAAGGGTTCCTTCGTGTACTATTCCAAGATAGAGCAGGGACAGCGGGGGTTGAGGGATGACTGAATGATGGCAAGGAACTAAACAACAAAAAAAATCACCTCTAAAGCTTATCTAGTTACACTTCATTTTGAATCCTATATTTTTCAAAGCCAAACTGGAAAAAAATGTTCACACTAATTCTGGAGAAGATACTATAGAACCAGATATTTACAATTCAAACAATTTTACTATTCCTTTTTACAATTAAATAGCACCCTTGAAGTAAGCTATGTTTACCAAACAATAAAACAATTAGAAAGAAATATAAATAACCATTTATTTAATCTTGGGCTTTTTGAAGCTTAGAAGTGATTAACAAGGAAAATATTGATAGAATTGACTACATGTAAATTCAAATTATCAGTAAGTCTAAAGTAATGCAAACTATAAAGAAAATAAGTTGGAAATATATTTATGAAAATGTAGAAAGGTATTACTGCTGTCAGCATTTAAGGCACTCACAGGTGTATTACAAAAGGCATCAATATATATAGGATCAGATGAAACACAGTTACCCAAAAGGAGAACAACCAGTTACCAAACATATGTGAAAATATCCACCTTCACAGCTAGTTTAAAAACATGTGCAATAAAACAACGTTGGTAAGGGGACGTCTCAGTCTATAGCTATTACCTGCCTCAGGAGAAGGCTTGCAGCTTTAAATACAGTCAGGAACAAGAAGCTTTTTATCTGGTCATAGTCTTGCAGGGTAAATTCTTATTGTACTATGCATTAAAATTACCTTTGTTTAAGGTATCTGTTAATTGGATATTTGAATTAAAAATGGTACCTCACCTGTCAAGAAGATGAAATGGCAATTAGACAGATCTCTACCAGTTATGATAAAACAACATTTTTATTTTGGTCTGGACTGGCCTTTTGTCATGTTTTGGAGCCCATAAAGAAGAAAGGGGGCAACAGATACCCCTACTCTTCTACTTCGGCCACTTCTAGGTTCAGCAAATGAATTTTCATAAGGTTCAGCCCACATTACAAAGGCTGCAAGAACAGCCAATCGGTGCTACTCTGTTTGCCACTGTTCTCTGTACCACCACAGCGATCTCATAGAAAAGGGGTCTAGAAAAGGATATGGAAGCTATTAGAACTCTGGAAAAATGTCAACTTTACATCATCATTCCCTATTCAAATGCAGTGTATTAGAGTATTCACTGTATAGAAGCATTGAGTAACCTATGAAAGTACCTAAGACTTTTAAAATTGGTCAAGCTGGCAAGGATGCAGCGAGACTGCCACCCTCAACACAGGGTTGTATGCACTTTGAGATGCTGATAAGAAATTTTTGCAGTACCACCAAACAAGAGCCTTAAAAATGTTCCTATACTTTAACTCAGTTTGGGCCTCCATGAAACTATTATAATGGCAAAGTGTGTTATATACAGAAATGTTCAGTGCAACATCATGTATTGGCTCATAGTAGGCCTAACTTTATAAAAATGAAGGCAACATATGGACAAAATAAAGAGGCAAATAAAACAGACCAAGCTAAGTTGTAATAAGTGCTGAGAAAAAAATCCACATAAGATTAAGAAAGAGAACAGAATCTACTTGAGATGAGACATTCAAGATAAGCATGTATATAGAGTAAGAAAAATAAAACTAACCATTTGAGAGCTGAAGCAAGAGTGGTTGAGACAGAGGAAACAAACAGAGCAAAGGTCCTAAGGCAGGAACACTCTTGGCTTATTCTAGGAACAGGCAGAAAGCCAGTGTGGCTGGAGTGTGACACGCAAAGCTGAAGGAGGTATGAGATGAAGGCAGAGAGGGAGGCAGAGCCAGCTCATGTAAAGAAAATGCTTATACCATTATGGTAAGTGAAAATGAGAGAGTTGAAAATTGTGTTCACAGTGTGATCTCAGCCATGAAAAAATATGTATTAAAAAAGACTTGGAAGAAACATACTAGACTGTTAACGGTGGTTATGTGGGAGAGTATAGACTTGGAGCTCTGACGAAACAGCAGTTATATCTAGGCTACCATTTACTTTCTAAGCCTTATTTAAAAAATCTGTAAAAGTAGATTTCTGTTACCTGCCTGACAACAGTGGCTGACATATAGTCAGCACGTCATACATACAGAGTATTTTTACTATAACTGTCAATACTCTTTGATTAGAGGATCATGGATGATTTATCTTCTCTTATCTACTTTCCCCCCCTAAATTTTGCTACAAAACTCATGCTTCTTATATATCAGAAAGCCAAATTTTTTAGTATTCAAAATTCTGATGGCTAAATGATAAAGAATTGCACTATGTCACTATGTTTATCAACTGTTTTCCTCTGCAACAAATGTGTTTCTATTGGCATACAGAGCATTTGTGGTAGCCCTAAACATTGAAGCCAAGGTAACTTTTATAGGAGACTGTTGACAATAGAGATTCATTTAGATAAGCATACATGGATTCACAATTAACTTGAAATATCAAACAAGTTGTCACTGACCTTTCAGAAACATCAGCAATGCCACATAATTCCTCTACAAAATAAAAATTAAGATGTGTGATTTCCTACTTTGGTCTTACAGCAACCTTCAGAGACCTCTCAAAAAACATTCTTTTTTTTTTTTTTTTAAACTTCAATACAGCTGATTTTTCAGATTTCCCAGTACTGATACTAATGAAGAAATTCTTGATTTGCTAACTTCCTTTGTAGAATAGGATTGTTCCCCTAAAATTGTATGTTTACAGATAACAAAACTGAATGGTGGACCTGAGAAAGGCCAAACAGTCTTGGTGCCCATTGCAGGTATGTTCATCCAGGAAAAGGAGCCAGGAGTGCTTAAGCGAGGCACCCCTGGGTTCAAAAGGGACCACTCTAAGTGACTTAAGCTAGAAATAAGTTCTTTACGTTTCCAATTTTCTCACCTGTGAACTCTGATATCTTGTTAGACTGGTAATACCATACCCAAGAAGCCTTATAGACTGCTTGACATATGGTAGTTGCTCAGGAAATAGCAGTATTATTCTGCAGGAGAAGTTACTTTCTGGCCAAGGTCTTTTACCTTTCCCTCTCAAAAAGACTAAATTTCAGCTGGATATGGTACGGTGGTAATACCTGTAATCCCAACACTTCGAGGACTGAGGCAGGAGGATCACTGTGAGTTCAGGCCAGTCTGAACTATGCAGTAAGACAGTCTCAAAACAAAAATAAAAAGGCCAAATTTGCAGGGTAAACTCCATCCTGAAAACTGGTTCTTACTTTGGTTAACACTGGTTCACTAAGATAATTGATTTATATAGATGGGTAGGTACTAGGTAGATAACTAGGCGGACAGGTGAGTAGACATCAAGAAAGGAAAGAAGAGATAAAAAGACAAAGAAAAATGTTCCATAATTATAATTCAAATGCATTATCTAAACCAGCACTCCCATGTGTCAAAATGAAAACATGTCTTTCAAGGCAAAATTCAGGGCACAAAGTCTAAAAAGTGTTTTCATGTGGAAAATGGATTGCAACATCTGAAATCATGACTGCTATAGAAAACTGCCCTAGCTGTGTAAGCAGCTTTATGAAGTCCATCCCACCTATAAGATCCATGTGGGCCATATCCATTATTTACCCTGATACATTTATTAAAATTCAGATTCATGGGCTCTTGTCTATGCTCACCAATCAGTCTCTGGATAGATTAGCAGGTGATTCTTGGGCACAAAGAAAAAGCCAATGGAACTGGGCAGGGATGGCAAACCTTTCAGAAATGAGTGCCCAAATTTCAACTCAAAAGTCACCTATCTCAACATGTCAATACTGAGGTGTTAGTTAAAAAAACAACAACAATAGAAAAACCCAAACCAAAACAAACAAACAAAAAAACCAACTCATATACTAATATCCTTTGTCTTAGAAGAAAAGCAAATAATATGCATGCCACAGGCACACCATCACTGGTGCAGAATAAACAGAAAAGTGCTCTTTCTGGTAATGTGCTCATTAGATTGTGAAGATGTGCTAGTGACACCTGGCACGTATGTGGCACTTGATCCACACAACCTTAATCACACACAGCCTTTCTTCATGTGCTGTTCATAACATTCCATCTGAGTATTGTGGATTTACCAGAGACAAAATGAGTTTAGTTCTGTAATTTTTTTTAACTTGGCAGTGTGATCAGGTAGGACATTCAACAATCAAGAACACTGTTCTTTCAACCTAGGAAACATGGTTTTCTTATGTATTTGTCTTTGAGCTCTTTTAGCACTTCCACAAGAGGGCAGTCAGGGGAAAGATTTACTTTGGCTAGAAAACCTACCATTGGAAGCTATTCTAATCCTTGTTCTAATACTTGGATCAAGTGATGGTTACGGGTTCTTTTCAAATCAAGAACAAAATCAAGTAGCAGATAAATTAAGTTACACTTTTAGTGAGTAACTAAAACTCAAAATTGTATGCTGATACTTCAAAATACAAGTTTTAAGCACAAAGCCTTTGCATACAGCTTCTCCCTCCCTTTGTTCTGACCCTCTAACCTCTCCAACAGACCCATAGGTCAATTTCCCTCCAAGCTGTGGCTCATTTTCCTCTAGGAAAGCCAGTACAGAGCAGTGAGTACTCTGGGTGGTAGTGACTCGAACTGAGAGCTAAAGGATGCACCAGCAATTAGAAAGTTTTCTGGAGAAAGGAAATGGCATGCACATATATAGCAGCACAAAAATTCCGGCATATTTAGGGAACTTTTAGCTTTTTGGTGTGGTGCCGGGGATTGAACTGTGGTCCCTAAGCTTGCCTAAACTTGCTTGCCTAAGCAGGCGCTTTGGACTGCTATACTATCTTGCCGGCCCAGAACTTTCAGTTTTTTTATGATGATGTTAGGGAGCTATAGAAGATATCTCTATAGAGAAGTGATACAGTGAGATCTGTTAGTACATATATGTGAGAGAAATGATGATGATTGAATTCAGAGAAAAACTGTGTGTATGTATGGGTGTGTGTGTGTGTGTGTGTGTGTGTGTGTGTCTGAACTCAACAACATATTACACCTCTGAACTCCAAAACACAGTTCTTTCTATAAGCAGCTGATCCCTGGGATGGAATCTGAATTGCTCTATACTCTCGGAACATTCTTCTTTCCCACTGACATTTTTTTGTCAAGGGATTATGCTGGCAGCCTAGAAACCTATGGAAATGACCCTAGGGTCATTACTAAGTTGGGAATGCTAAGGCCAGCACTTATTTACATTTAATTAACCCCACTAATGGGAATTGTTAATGTTAGCAATGTTTAAAGACTGCACTTAGAATTTCTCTGAGCTTTTATGGAATATAAAGTGCGAAGATAGATAGATAGTCAGGAAAGTGCTTCCAGCTGCTCTAACCATCGGATTAAGGTCAGAGTTCAGAACAGTCATTTCAGAGAAAGGAAATCAAATCAAACCAACCCTAGAGGTTTTAAAATAGGATGGCATAAGCACTTTTAAGACCAGATTAATAACAAAAGAGAGAGGGGAAAGTGTGTCTTTGGGGAAGTGAGAGGAATAAAAACAAGAGTATATAATGACTTCATGATTCTTACAGAGAAGCTGCTCTAAGGGAGTATATTCAACTGCGTTGAAGAATATTTACTGAGTCTAAGTAATGTTACTACTAACCCTAATGACACCTCAATTCTTATATTTGTTTTGACACTTTATAGTGTGCAATCACATGTGTCAGCTTTCCAATAATTCTGTAAGCTGCTGCTTCACTGGAGGCTGTGATGTGGCCCCCCAGGCTCCTTCAGAAGGGAGGTATGCATTCCCGCAGGCAGGCCTCCATTGTCAGACCTTTGCAGAGCTGCTGAAGAGCTGTCTTTCCCAAGGTCATGCCCCTTCTTGAGGCACCCACATCCTGTGTACACAAGCCATAAAGTCCTGGCACCCCATCCAACTTGGGAAGGTTATCTCAGCTTCGGTAGACCTCATGTTGAGATCTTTACAGAACTGTTCTGAAGTCTGCTTCTTTCTTCCCTTCCATTTTTTATCTCACCAGTCCATATCCCAGAATCTGTTTTTGGAAGAATCCAAATTGTGGCAGTTATTACCTGAATTTTAAAGATAGAGATACCAAACAACTTAGAGGGTAACTTTACTCAGAGCTTGTAGCTTGATGAGAAATGGAAAATGAAAATTCTCAGTCCTGGCAGATGTTACTCAATAGGCGCTAGTGTGCTGAGCATCAGGAATGTGAAAATGAAGAAGGCCCTAATCTATCTGAGCTCAATCGAACAAGCAACACAAATATAAAACAGTGCTGTAACCAGTGTAGCCACCAATAGAGGCACACGTGACAGGCAGGAGGACTGAGAAGAGAGAAGGATGTCACCAGGGTGTGGAATTTGGTTAGGGAGGATCCTGAAGACAATCCAGGGGACAGCAAGGAACACTAGTAGCTTTCCTTCTTATCCCCTCGCCCTCCCTGCTGAACTATAAGCGATCACATCCATAAAGGGTCAGTGATGATGGCCTGTAACACTGGCTCTGGTGCTCACAGAGGAATCCTGAAACCCTAAGGCAAGGTCAAAAGCATGACAGGCTTTGGGATCAGGTTTCTGTTCCCTTTGTTCAGTCCTAGTCTCCCTCCACCCCTCATATTTCTAGGATTCATTTTGACAACTTTAAAATGAGCCACCTGGTTAGCACAAGTCTTAAGAGAACTACCTATAAAAATACTCATTATACAGCTTATATATGGCAGACCAGGAGTTGAATGATAGGATGTTATATGGTTCAAGCAATATTTATTAATTCTGGATTATGCCTTTAAAAGGACATTCCTTACTTCTCCACTCACCCCACTAGTCTTTCTTGACTATTCATGGCTGTTTCAACACTGATATTATATGACTGGTACGTGAAGGCATCTGTGTTTGATTTCAGAGCAATCGCTGTCGCTAACAGCACTGCTTCACATGATTAAACACATACACAGTATATATCTACATGCCAAATGCCAGGCTGTGTCCTAAGCACTTTGCAATTGTTATTCCATATTACAGAAGAGGAAACTAAGGTACAGAAAAGTTAGTAATTTGCCTCTAATATCATACAGTGATAATAGAACTGAGATTCGAGCCATACCAGACTGGAAGGAGAAATAAATTTACTATGAATTAAATGAGCTATGGCAAGTAAAACAGAACAGTAAGTGGCACATAGCATATACTGGATAACAGTAAGATACTACCATTAAGAGGTAATCTTTTTCGGGCCAGTCAAATTGCTCAGTGGACTAAAGTGCATGCTTAGACAGGTGCGGGGACTGGGGTTCGATCCCCAGAGTGCCATGCCAGCTTTGCCACCAGGGCAGGCTCAGAGAGCGGCTAAGACTGGCCATGGTGGAGCATGCCTGTAATCCCAGGGCTTGGGAGGCTGAAAACAGGAAAATCACTATGAGTCCAATCTGTGTAGTGAGACCTTGTAGACCCTGTATTAAAAAAAAAAAAAAAAAAAAAATATATATATATATATATATATATATGAAAGTTTTTTTCCTTGCATCAATGGTGACACTCACTTTCACTTGTAACTCACGATATTTTGTAACTCATTCAGCATTTCCACAGCAAGCAGGGAAGTGTAATGTTTAATTTATGTGTCACTCTGACTAGGCCACAAAGTGCCCAAATATTTGGTCAAACATTATTCTAGGCATGTCTGGGAAGGTGGGAAGGTGCTCTGGATGGGAATAACATTTGCATCAAAAGATGGAATAAAGCAGATCCCTAGTTTGTGTGAGCTTTAGTTAATCAGTTGAAGACCTGAATGGAATAAAAAGACAAACTCTTTTTTGACGAAGAGAAATTTTTCTTGCCCAAATGCTTCAACATTGGTTCCTTCCTGCCCTTGTGCTCACATTCAAAACACTGGCTCCTTCTGGATCTCAAATATACTAGCATGTGAACTGAAATGACATTATCTGTTCTCCTGGGTTTCTATCTTATTACTGACTACAGATACTGGGATTTGTCAGTCTCCATAACCCTGTAATTCAATTCCTTTATAATAAAACTCTGTTTTTATCTACACACACACACACACACACGCCCCTGTACTGTTTCTTTTTCTCTGGAAAATTCTGAGTAGCGCAGGATGTATTCTCACTTTCCCCTCTCAGGGAGACACCTGAGGCTGAGGCTCAGAGAAGCTGAATAACTTGCACAGGTTACGACTCATCTCTTCATCTTTCATTTCCAGGACTCTCATGAGTCTTGCTAATTGAACTTTTATAAGTAGTTAATATGGGTCAAGCCCATAAATAATGTTCAAATATGCTTCCCCTGTCTATTCTCACTTCTCT